>OZ012739.1:207728160-207819104 GCA_963859935.3 Lathyrus sativus | reverse complement strand
TAGCACCAAGAAGTATGAAGAGGAGGTAATGGCCAGATATAGTCTCCAAAATGCATTGAACAAGGCCATCGAAGGCAAGAAAGAAGCTGTGTCTCAGAAGCGGAAGCTAGAGGATCGCTTCGGGGAAGGGGCATGGGAGGAATCCGCTGGTGATTTGCGACGTGTTCTCAAGCGAAGAGATTTACTTGTTGAGGGTCTGCTTACCCGACCAAGTAATCCAGAGACTAAGAAGTTACTAGAGGAGTACCAGGCATATGGGAGTACTTGACCATTTCATGTATTGACGTGTATGCTTTATTTGCATAGCGCTGACCATCACTAGGATTGTTGGTTGAGGTCATGCCTTATTATTGTACACTCAGTGATGTTGTATTTTGGGCTTAATGGATTTCTCTGCAATATATGAGGTGTTTTCTATGGTTCGGCTCCGAACATCATATTGCTGTCACTGTCACCACACTGACACATTCGCACTAGAATCGGGGAATGACATTCCCCAATGCACAGACACATATTGCATCGCATTCACATTCATATTGCATTACAGGTGATTATTGAACTGTATCTCATTTCCCGCACTGTACCAGGTCTTTTCAGGATTGAAAGTCAGCGCCCGCACCGATACTCCACTCGTACCAACCGCCGAAGAATTATGGATCAGATGCAGAATGAAATGCAGGACATGCGTGAGAAGCTGGCGCTCTTCATGCAGACAATGGAGACCATTGCGAAAGGACAGGAGAATTTGCAAGCTTTGGTGCAGCCTCTGTTGGTAAGAAATGCTGGGCACGGAAATGAGGATCATCAGTCTGTGCGAGTCGACACTATTCACGGGGATGGTACTCCCACACTGGTGGCTCCACCTGTAGTAAACATACCTGCTGCCAATGTGAACAACGGCGCTGCCGCCGGGAACGGTAACGTTGGAATCGGTAACGAGACTGTCGTCAACAACGTTGGGCTCGGAGACGTCAACCTGGGTAATAACATGGGAGGTAATGGCTTTGGCAATAATGGATTCGGCTTCAATGACCAAGGGTTTGATCATGCTGGGAAGTACGACTTCAACGCTCAAGGTTTCGGACAGGACGGATTTGGTATGACAAATCAGGGTTATGGCGGATTCGGAAATGGAAATGGCGCTGGGTTAATGGATTTTGGACCTGCAGGAGTCGCTCCGGGATATGGTAACAGGGGGCGAGGCCCTACAATGAATCAGACTAGATTTGGCCGTAACAACGGGTACGATGGATACGGAACTGGGAACGGTAATTGGCAAGAAGACCAGCAAGAGGATGCTTTCTCCGGTGGAGGTTTCGAAGGTCCTATGGATGACTCTCAGAGAATCAGGATGCTCGAGGAGCAGATGAAGAGGGTCGTAAATCAAAGTGCTGTTGGCTTAGATATGACAACAATGGGTCTGGTGCCTGGCCTGAGGGTGCCAATCAAATTCAAAGCTCCCACATTCGACAAATATAAGGGGGATACCTGTCCAAAAGTGCACGTGCGGTCATACTACAGAAGGATGTCGGCGTATTCAAATGATGAGAGGATGCTAATGCATTTCTTTCAAGATAGCTTGTCTGGTCCTTCCCTCGAGTGGTATATGGGATTGGAACCAACTCAGATAAAGACATGGAAGCAGCTGGCTGAAGCGTTTGTGGCTCACTATAAGTACAACAGTGACTTGGCACCCAACCGGGTCCAATTGCAGGGGTTGTCCCAGAAGAAGGGCGAGAGCTTCAAAGAGTATGCGCAGAGATGGCGCGACATGGCTGCTAGAGTTCATCCTCCTTTGGAGGACAAAGAAATGAATGATATGTTCATAGGAACATTTACTGGCATGTTTTATGACAAGTTGTTTCATACTTCTTTGGGCAGTTTCTCAGACTTAATCCTGATGGGAGAGAAGATTGAAAGCAACATTAAACAGGGAAGATTCCAAGCTGAGGAATCTACTGCAGCTGGCAGTAACAGAAGGGCTTTCGGTGGGCGTCGTCAAGGTGATGCAAGCGCAGTGTTTGGGGGCCGAGGCCGGGGCAGAGGTCGAAACCAGTACAATCAGTCGCAGCAGGTGGCAAGTGTTACTATTCCATTTCAGCAACAACCAATACAACAACAACAGCAACAACAGCCATAACGGGGGGCACATCCTGTCCAGCGCAGAGTCCAGGGGGGCAAACCAAGGAGGGTGTTTGAAACGCCTCCTTCAACGTATGCAGAATTGCTACAGACATTACTGGGTTTGAACTTGGTGGAAAAGAGAACTCTGGCGCCAATAACAGGCACTCCTCCGTACGGTTACGATGCAAGCAGGCACTGTAAATTCTACTCCGGGGCTCCTGGCCACGATGTAGAGGGTTGCCACGCATTCAAGCATGTGGTGCAGGATCTATTGGATAGTAAGGCTATCAATTTTGGACAGGCGGGTCCGAGCATAGTGCAAAAGCCCATGCCCAACCATGGGGCAAACACCATTTTAACCGGGGAGAGTTTGAACTTGATTATGAATGTTGACGACCTAAAGACACCATTGTGTGAGATAAAGAGAAGGTTATTGCAAGGAGGTGTGTATCCAGGTTGCGACGAGTATTGTTTAGAGTGTTGGACCCAAGCTGGGGGTTGTGATGAATTGAAGAAGGGTATTCAGACTTTAATCGATGGGGGCACATTACAATTCGACCGAACGACAGTTGAAGAACCTGCAGAGGTATTAGCAGACAAGCAAAGTGATGTAGCTACTGTGACGATTCCTCGAAAAACGATAACTATAACGGCGTCGGCCAAGCGACCGCCGATCACTATCACCAAGGCAGGACCAATCCCTTACGAGAGCACTAAGGCAGTCCCCTGGACCTATGGGTTGGAAGTGTACTGTGATGGGGTGAAAATTAATGTTAATAAACAGCCAGTTGAGGTTGTAGACAACGTCGTCGGTACCAGAGGTATGACAAGAAGTGGGAGAATCTTCATATCGCCTGAGGTAGAGGCTGAACGACTGGCGAAGGGAAAAGGAAAGATGAATGAGAATGTCCCGGTGCAGGGGAACGAAAAAGAAACGTCGTCGAAGGATGTGGAAGAGTTCATACGCCTGATTCGTAAGAGCGATTATAAGATTGTTGAGCACCTTCAACAGACGCCGTCAAAGATATCCATACTGTCGTTGCTATTCTGTTCTGAAGCTCACAGAAATGCATTGTTGAAAGTTCTGGATACGTCCTTCGTACCCCAAGATGTTTCCGTGAATCAGCTGGAGGGGGTGTTGGCGCATGTGAACGCAAGCCATAGCTTGGGCTTTACAGACTTTGATTTGACCCTGAAGGGGAGAGAGCATAATATGGCGTTGCACGTCTCAGTTGAGTGTAGGGGATCAGTCATGTCTCATGTACTGGTAGACACCGGATCTTCCTTAAACGTGCTGCCCAAGAAAGCAATGATGAAACTGGACGTCAGGGGAATCATGTGTACGCCTAGTGACTTGGTGGTCAAGGCATTTGATGGTACACGAAGAACAGTCTTTGGATCCATAACATTACCTCTACAGGTGGGGCCGGAGGTTTTCGCGACTGAATTTTATATTATGGACATCCAGCCAGCATACAGCTGCCTTCTCGGACGACCCTGGATCCATGGTGCTGGGGCAGTCACGTCTACCTTGCATCAAAAGTTGAAATACATGGTAGGGGACAGTGTGGTCACAGTCTGTGGAGAAGAAGATATATTGGTTAGCCATCTGTCATCATTCAAATATGTAGAAGTCGACGGCGAGATTCATGAAACACCCTGTCAAGCCTTTGAAGGGTTGCGCATCAAAGACAAAGGTCCCGGGCCGAGTAAAGCGTCAGAGGTAGCCGTCTCGTCATATAAGGAGGCTCAAGCTCTAGTGGAGACTGGTGAGACAAAAGGCTGGGGCAAGGTGCTGGATATTCCCGTGAAGATGGACCGATTTGGGTTGGGATATCAACCGTCGTCATCAACACCTGCTGTGGGGGCACCCCGTTTCAGAGGACCGATAACCATCACCGCTAGTGGAGTGTGTCACGAGGCCATCAACGCTGTTTCAGATTCCGAAGAAGGAGACAGTGATTGCGACATGGACGCCTGGATTCAGCTGAGCGTGCCAGGACAAGGATTATGCAATTGGTCTATTCAGGAGATTGTTCCTGTGACTCACAAACAGTAATACTTTGTTTTCTTAATTGTTGAACAATCTGGTGTCTTACCCGAGGCATCATGATTTTGCTTAGGGCTGTGTTGTTATGTACATTGCGTGTTTAATCATTAAATAAAAGGCGTTTTTTCATATACAAATATTGCGATCTCTGTTTTTCCTGTTTTGTGTTTTACAATAAAATGGCAACGTGGTTATTCGCTTTATACGCATTTTGAAGCATTTAACCATTCCTTTTGCAGGATAACATTTTCAGATGACATCATTGAACCGCCTATGACTCGTCTCGACTTTGAGCACCCGGTATTTCAGGCCGAAGAAGAGATTGTCGAAGATGGCGACGTGCCCGAAGAATTGTCTTGGTTGGTAAAGCAAGAAGAACGAGTCATTCTGCCTCACGAGAAGGTCATCGAAATTATTAACCTGGGGTCGGAAGGGGTTGAAAAGAACATCCGTATAGGAGCTGCGCTGCAGAGCGACGTCAAGCGAAGACTGGTTGAAATGCTCAGAGAGTATAGTGATGTGTTCGCTTGGTCGTATGAAGACATGCCTGGGCTTGATACAGGTATGGTTGTGCACCGCCTGCCGTTAAAAGAAGAATGTCTGCCGGTCAAGCAGAAGCTTCGCAGAACTAGACATGATATGGCAGTGAAAATTAAGGAGGAGGTCCAAAAGTAGTGGGATGCTGGTTTCCTAGCTGTTACAAAATATCCCTCATGGGTCGCTAATATTGTACCAGTGCCAAAGAAAGACGGTAAAGTGAGAATGTGCGTAGATTACCGTGATTTGAACAAAGCGAGCCCGAAAGATGATTTTCCGCTTCCTCACATCGATGTGCTAGTTGACAACACTGCTCAATTCTCCGTATTCTCCTTCATGGATGGCTTCTCGGGCTATAATCATATTAAAATGGCGCCAGAAGACATGGAGAAGACTACCTTCATTACGCCTTGGAGAATATTTTGTTATAAAGTGATGCCCTTCGGATTGAAGAATGCTGGGGCAACGTATCAGCGTGCAATGACGACTCTTTTCCATGATATGATGCATAAAGAGATCGAAGTTTATGTTGATGATATGATTGCCAAATCCCAGACGGAGGAGGAACATTTGGTGAATCTGCTGAAGTTATTCAAGAGGCTTAGGAAGTTCAGGCTGAGACTGAACCCTAACAAGTGCACCTTCGGGGTGAGATCGGGTAAACTGCTGGGGTTTATCGTGAGCGAAAGAGGAATAGAGGTTGATCCTGCAAAAATAAAAGCAATACAAGAGATGTCGACGCCTAGAACAGAAAAAGAGGTGCGCGGGTTTTTAGGGAGGTTGAACTACATCGCTCGGTTCATATCTCACCTAACAGCTACGTGTGAGCCATTATTCAAGCTGTTGAAAAAAGACCAGGCTGTAACATGGAATGAAAATTGTCAAAAGGCGTTCGATAAAATAAAGCAGTATTTGCAGGAGCCTCCTATTTTGATACCCCCGGTGGCAGGGAGACCCTTGATTATGTATTTGACAATTCTTGAGGGAAGTATGGGTTGTGTTCTCGGTCAACACGACGAGACAGGAAGAAAAGAGCATGCAATATATTACTTGAGTAAGAAGTTTACCGAATGTGAATCTCGATATTCGATGCTCGAAAAAACTTGTTGCGCGCTGGCCTGGGCCGCCAAGCGTTTGAGGCAATACATGCTGAATCATACAACCATGCTCATCTCGAAGATGGATCCTATCAAATATGTATTCGAAAAGCAGGCGTTATCGGGGAGAATTGCCCGCTGGCAAATGGTTTTGACTGAATATGACATCCAGTATGTCTCGCAGAAGGCTATAAAGGGGAGTGTATTGTCGGAATACTTGGCAGAGCAGCCTATTGAGGATTACCAATCGATGAGGTTTGATTTTCCTGACGAGGATATCATGCACCTAAAGATGAAAGATTGTGAAGAACCGTTGCCAGACGAAGGACCAGAATTGGGCTCCAAATGGAAGTTGATCTTTGACGGAGCTGTAAACGCCTACGGTAGCGGAATAGGGGCAATCATCACTACTCCACACGGGTTGCATATCCCATTTACCGCTCGATTGACCTTTTCGGTTACCAATAATGAAGCCGAATACGAAGCTTGTATCATGGGGCTTGAAGAAGCCATTGATTTGCGAATCAAAAATCTAGATGTATACGGAGACTCAGCTCTGGTGGTGAATCAAATAAAAGGAGAATGGGAGACACGTCAGCCCAATTTGATACCGTACATGAATTACGCGAGGAGATTGTTGCCTTTCTTTGACAAGGTTGAATTGCATCATGTACCGCGAGCAGAGAATCAGATGGCTGACGCCCTGGCCACTTTGTCTTCCATGTACAAAGTCAACTTTTGGAATGAGGCTCCCAGAATTGTTATCTCTCGGCTTGACAGACCTGCCTTCGTATTTGCCATTGACGAAGCATCTGATGATAAACCGTGGTATTTCGATATCCTTAATTTCCTGAAAAATAAAGAGTATCCGGCTGGGGCATCCAGTCAAGATCAGAAGACTCTCAGGAGATTGGCGGGTAATTTCTATTTGAATCCGGATGGTGTCTTATACAGAAGAAATCACGACTTGGTGCTGCTGCATTGTGTAGACGAAAAAGAGGCAAAGCTTCTCATGGAGGAAATACATGAGGGTACATTTGGTACGCATGCTGGTGGGCATGCTATGACGAGGAAGCTGCTGCGGGCAGGTTATTTTTGGCTAACTATGGAAACTGATTGTTTCAAGTTTGCGAGGAAGTGCCACAAGTTCCAAATCTATGCAGATAAGATCCATGTGCCTCCGAGTCCTCTGAATGTGATGTCATCGCCATGGCCATTCTCGATGTGGGGAATTGATATGATTGGAAAGATCGAGCCGACGGCTTCTAACGGGCACCGTTTCATTCTAGTAGCAATCGATTATTTCACCAAATGGGTGGAGGCGGCATCTTACGCAAATGTGACTAAGCAGGTGGTAGCCAGGTTTATCAAGAGAGATATCATTTGCAGATATGGAATCCCCGAGCGGATAATCACCGACAACGGTTCAAACCTGAATAACAAAATGATGAAGGAGCTGTGTCAGAATTTTAAGATCGAGCATCACAACTCCTCCCCTTACCGACCCAAGATGAATGGCGCTGTTGAAGCGGCCAATAAGAATATAAAGAAGATCGTTCAGAAGATGCTGGTGACCTATAAGGATTGGCATGAGATGCCACCCTTCGCTTTGCACGGTTATCGTACGACGGTACGCACATCAACCGGGGCAACCCCGTTCTCGTTGGTATATGGAATGGAAGCAGTACTACCACTGGAAGTTGAGATTCCTTCCCTGAGAGTGTTACGAGACGTCCAACTAGACGAGGCAGAATGGGTGAAAGACAGGTTGAACCAGCTGAGTTTAATGGATGAGAAGAGGCTAGCTTCTCTAGCATACGGTCGTTTGTACCAGAGCCGAATGAAGAAAGCATATGATAAGAAGATACATCCTCGGAGCTTTCAGACGGGCGACCTTGTGCTAAAGAGGATTCTCCCGCCACAGGCAGATCACAGGGGCAAGTGGACCCCCAACTACGAAGGGCCATACGTTGTTAGAAAAGTCTTTTCAGGAGGGGCTTTATTGTTGTCCACCATGGACGGTGAAGACTTTACGTCGCCTGTGAATTCGGACGCAGTTAAAAAATACTTTGCTTGAAATTGACCCGCTGGACAGAAAAAGAGAGTCCAGGCAAAAATGGGGCATCCTGGCGAACCAAAAACAGAATGAAAGGTTCGAGCAAAAGTTAGGGATAAAATTGAAAAAAATGTACACCCGCGAAGTTGAAAACCTACACTGGGCGGCTTCGGCAAAAAAGGGTATCCCGGTGAACTGAAAACCCGTAAAGGGCGGTTCACGCAAAAGTTAGGGATTTGAAAAGCAAATGACTGCGGTCCGAATTTGATACTGCAGTGAGCATTGGCGCGGGAAAATATACCTGAGGGGTCGATTATCAGATACAATCTCTTCGGAAGTGTGAATGCCGGGAAAAGCATTAGAGTCGGGCGAGTCATAGGAGGATCAGCTCGTGGTGTTCGTCTGCATCCCGTTGCTGACATGTGTACAAATTTGATTTGTCATTATATTTATGCTTCTTGTGCATACTTGTATATTCGTTGTGCGTAGCTTCCTCTTTTCAGGAGTTACATCCCGTGTACAAAACTCTGCCCATTTAGGGGCCAAATCAATAAAACATGTTATTCAGTACTTGATGCTGGTTCTTTACTGTTTTGTACATGATAAACGCCTAGGTTTAATGAAACTAGCGTGTGTATAACGTCGTTGGCCCTTGCCAATAATTGCTAAAACATTGAATTAACTGAAAATAATATCACTAACACTAACCTGAATAGATTTGGTTGCGTAGACTTGTCTTGTCTTGTTTGTGGTGTTGCAGAGTTCGTAGCCGTATGAAGTGGACGATCAAAAGATTGCAGTATGGACCAGAAGCTCGTAACGAAAGACTCGATCCCCACGCAGGTCGCGCTTCTGAGATGACAATGTTCCTTACTGAAGAAGGATCGAATTCCCCCAGCTAGTCGCAGCTTAGCCGAAGGACATTCTCCAACAGGGTTGTTTACTCTCAGCAGAATTGACGATTCCTAGATCGAAGGCTGTATTCAGACAGTGCATCCCGAGCAGAGTGGTTTAGCCTCAGAAGATTAACATTTCCAACTCGTGAGCTGTACTTAGACAGTCTACCCTTCCCAGTAGGGTCATTTACTCTCCCCCAGCGGAGTCAGTTGATTTTCCCCAAGAGAATCGTTTCGTCCCTAGCGGAGTTCTCTTTTCAGCAAGTGTTTTCTTTCCTCCCAGTGGAACTCGAAGATTAAGACTCTCCCCTGCAGAGTTGGTTGTGTGTCCCGGCATTTATTTTGTCGGAATACTGTGTGATACCTGTTTATTCCCCATCAGAAGTCCAACCATGATTGGCGCCTTCAGTTATTCCTCAGTGAAACGGACTTCACTCTTCCAGCATTTATTTTGCTGGAATAATTCTGTGGCACCTGGTTACCCCCAGCGGAGTTGGCGTTGTCTTCAGCATTTATTTTGCTGAAGCGGTTTCTGTATCCCAGCAGTTCAAGTCTGCATTTGCATCGGCATATAGTGTCATACTTGCATCCACCAAATAAAAAAACGCGTAGCATTTTCATGTCGTACGAAGCATTACGCCATTTTCAAACATACGCATTTTTGAAACATAAATCAGGTTGGTTAATCTTTTGCTTTCAGGTGTGTTTTCTTAGCAGGAGTATGGAGTTCTAGCTTAGATCTATGACCAGACATTCGAGGTCTCGCCGTGAGACGTGTGATGATACGGTTCATCTTACTATTTTCCCCACAGAGTTATTAGGTTAAATTTCTCTTTGTCCCCGAGCAGAGTTATTTGTTTAAATTTCTCTTGTTTTCCCCGCCAGAGTTGCTTGTTGAAGTTTCTCTAGTCCGGCCAGCGGATTATTTTCTTCAAATTTGTTGTTACGTCAGCATCAAAGGGTTTCATGAATCAGAATTTCAGAGGCTGCCGCCGGTTATCAGAACAGGCGTCCGGTAGTTTGGTTTCCAAATATCCCCAGTAGAGTCCGCCTCAAAGTCGCTGTCACGTCAGTGCTAAAAGGTTCATGGGTTGGGACCAATGGAGTTAGTTACTGTGGAGATAAGCAGAGAAACTGTATTCAGAGTATCTTCCCGTAGGAACAGACAGATGTATTTTCTTACTGGTTGACAGGAGTATTTCCCCGGAGTCGTCAAAATTTTATTGCCTATATTGATAGGAGTTCCTCGCGTTGACGAAATATGAGTCCTGACGTGGACAATTTATTCCTATATTGACGGGATTTCTTCGTGCTAGAGAAAGGGGTGTCCTAACGTGGACAGATTTATTTCCTCGGGTTGACGAGATGTGCTAGTCCTAACGTGGACAGATTCGATTTCTCGGTATTGATGGAATGTGTGTCCTGACGTGGACAAGTTTATAGTTCCTCGGGTTGACAAGATGCGCGAGTCCTGATGGGGATAATTTTATCTTTCTTCGTGTTGGCGAAGCGTGAGTCCTGACGTGGACAAATTTTATTTCCTCAGCGGGTCGAAGATGTGAGTCCTGACGTGGACAAATCAAGACGAGGTGTGAGTCCTAACGTGGACGATGTATTCCTAACGTGGAAAGTTTATTCCTAACGTGGAAAGTTTATTCCTAACGTGGAAAAGTTTATTCCTAACGTGGAAAGTTTATTCCTAACGTGGAAAAGTTTATTCCTAACGTGGAAAGGTTATTCCTAACGTGGAAAGTGTATTCCTAACGTGGACGATTTATTCCTAACGTGGAAAAGTTTATTCCTAACGTGGAAAAGTTACTCCTAACGTGGAAAGTTTATTCCTAACGTGGAAAAGTTTATTCCTAACGTGGAAAAGTTTATTCCTAACGTGGAAAGTTTATTCCTAACGTGGAAAAGTTTATTCCTAACGTGGAAAGTTTATTCCTAACGTGGAAAGTTTATTCCTAACGTGGAAAAGTTTATTCCTAACGTGGAAAGTTTATTCCAAACGTGGAAAAGTTTATTCCTAACGTGGAAAGGTTATTCCTAACGTGGAAAGGTTACTCCTAACGTGGAAAGTTTATTCCTAACGTGGACGATTTATTCCTGACATGGACAATTCATTCCTATGTTGATAGGATCCCCTCGTGTTGATGAAATGCAGACGAGTCATCCCCAGCGAAGTCGCCGAGATTTTTCCGTGTTGACGGCAGGTGGAGTCCTGACGTGGACAAGTTTTAGTTGAGATTTCTTCGTGTTGACGAAACAGGCGTCCTAACATGGACAAAGTTCTATTCCTGTGTTGTTGAGATGTGAGTCCTGACGTGGACAGATTTGTGTATTCGTGGTTTGACGAAATTTGGGTCCAGATGTGGACAAGGTTACTACTGTGACAACAGAATCTCTATTCGTGTTGACGAATTTGTCCCTCTTCTTGTGTTGATAAGGTTAGTCCAGTTGTGGACAGAGGTGTTTTGCGAAAAGTGTTCAGTACCTGTGGCGTTACATAGGTGGTTGAAGTTGAAATCAGAGTCATCAGACATCGGATCAGTTGTTGCCGTAACAACCAGATTCAGTTGGTGGATGTCGTTCCCCAAACAGTGGTGCGGTTTATTTCTGCGGTTGGCAAATTTCCGGGTTCTTAGTATTCAACCGTCTTGTACCTCGAATGTTTGAAGGCCGTTCGCGCTTCACCCAGTCGGGTCCAAGTCGCTTGAATAGGGGCAGCTGTTGCACCCTAAAAATTTGCTCAACCTACTTCACTTGGTTTATGTTTCAATTGCATTAGCATTTGCATATAAAGTCATGTACATAGTCTAATCATTTGCATAGCATAACAAGTCATCCAACAAGGGACCAAGTACTATTCTTATCTCTATGAGCATATCAAGAGGTTATTATTCAAATTCAAGCCTATCCAAGTCATCAGAAAGAAATTGAAATCTAAAGAAGTCAGTGGACCAAGCAGTGGATCTATCTCCTATCTTGAGGGTATTTGAAGACCATCAAAGAAGTTGTGAGCTGTGAATTGAGGTCATGGAGGGTATACAGACATCATGGAAGACCTAGAGAGTCATTTTGAAAGTGATACAAGTCAGTGATATGATCACAAGAGTTGCAGTTGAAGACAGTCAACTAGGGTTTCATCTGGGCCAACCCTAGGTCAACCCTAGGTCAAATGCTTGATTAAAGGGCATCAAGGCCTGTTTGAAAGATGTGGGATGCCTAATTTGACATGTAGGTAAGGATGTGGTGTTTTTCCAAGGAGAAATCAAGAGAAATCAAGAAGAAGAGGAGTTTCTAAATTAGGGTTTCTGTGTAAAATCCCCTGATTTAGGTCAAACTTCCAAGCAAGATAATTCAAAATGCAAGCTTCAAATGGATCCTTGGCCAACATGGAACTTTTAGAGGATCTCAAGACCTTTAATTTGAGTGGTGGAAGACCTCAAAGGGGTTTATAGAACTCAAGTTATGGTTCTTGCAAGTTATAGGTCATCTGAGGCATCTGAAATTTTGTCTGTGAAAGTTACTTGTCTTCCAAGCAACTTTTACCCCTCAAGGAGTTTTCAAATGGATTTATGGTCAACATGAAAGTTGTTCCTCATTGTCTTAGCTTTATATAAAGATATGGTATGCCTTCATATGATTTGTGGAACTCTACTTATGACCTTGGCAAGCAAAGGGTATTTTGGTCATTTGAGAATTACAGGTCATTTCAAGCATATGCCTAAAACTCATACAAGGAAGCTTCAAATGAAAAACTTCACAACATCAAACTTGCTCCAAATGACATTTTGAGTCTAGAAAAGTGATCATGAAAGTTTGGAAATGCTCATAGCTCAAGGTTCCAAAGTTGGTCAATTAAAAGGTGAATTTAATGAATAAAAGTGACCTAAAAATGAGATTTTTCATAACATGGCCAAATGGGATGAAATTATAGGTCATTTTGATTGGAAAGAATGTTTTAAGACCATTGGCAATAGTGGATTTTTGAGTTTAGGTCAAAATTTGAGAGATATCATTGGTTGCTTATGTATGAAGTTACACATGCCAAAACACAAGGGATTTGTGCACAAGAAGTTTCTACCAAGTTCTAGATGGTTCCATGAGCATCTATATATTTAGTAGGGTGGATCCAATCATTGGTTGGTGATTTTTTGGTTGAAAACTCATAGTTGCATCTCATTCCTCAATTTTGCAAATTCATTCCAATCTCTTCAATTCTTCATCAATCATTCAATTTCATGATCCAAATCCACTCAAGAATCATCCCTGAGTACATTGCAAGCAAGATTTGAAGAAGAGATCACAAGAATCGTGCTATACAAGTTCATCCTCCAAATTGCAAAAAGAATTGGTTATGGCAATCCAAAGCATTTGAGCAAGAATTTCTGCATACAGAACCAAGAACCAAGTCCATTGATCAAGTCCAAAGCATTGCAAGCTGTGAATCCAAGGATTTCTCCATCTGTTTTCAAGATTACACCAGGTTAGTAATCTCTTCGAATTGGCTTAATTCAGTTAGCATGATGTAGAGTTATTAGGTTAGAACTGTTAGGAATAGTTAGATGAATGATTCTGATGGATTTGAGAGCATTTCATGGAGTTCACCATTTGAGCACTAATTCTGTTGAGCCTTAGAACATGATGATTAAGTGGTTAGAATCTTAAGTTGATAGTGATTATTGATCAGTGCAAGGCCATGAAGAGATTAGTACACTTAGATTGTGGATTGGTGATGATGAAAATCCTGAGTAATTTGGAGGCAGTGATCGTGTTTCATGAAAAAATGGATATCAATTGAAGCCAATGGTATAGATGGATTCAGGGAGAAAATTAGAGTGATTTTGCTTTTTACATGTTTGAATTTGATGAAGAACTGAGCACACATGAGTTGATGGAAGATAGTGTGCATGAAGCTGTGTTCATGGAGTTTTGCAGAAACCCTAGCTTCTCATTGGAGAAGAAGCACCTCACGCGTTGGATGAGGTCTTCTTGTTTGACTGAAACTCGCATCCAATGGCCAGGATTTGAAGTTGAGAAAGAGAGGGAAGAGTGAAACGTGAAACGCACCGTTTCACTTATGTCTTCAGACTGGGCTTAAGTTGCAATTGCTAGCCACACCACCACTTTCAAGGCCCAACCTCAATTGAACTGAGTTTCTTACTTTTCGCACCGTTTTTGTTTTTTTATTTTCTTTTGTGTCTTCTGATCAAACTGGGCCCAGACGCGCCTTGCTACGCGCACCCCCAGTCTGGGCCCATCATCCATTTTTCAATGCAAATAACTACTAACTGCACCCCTAATCATTCTAAATCATTTTAATTTCTTTTATCTTTGTTAATTGTTTGAAAAATCATAACAAATTGAAAATTCCATATTTTTAAGTGGTTGTTTTTGCATCTTTTTTATATTTTTGTTAAGAAAATTGTCATATAATAAAATTAGCATTTTATTTTATTTTTGCATTTTTAGTATATTTTTCTTTTAAATAGGTTTTAAATAATGTTTAGTTTAATACTTGATCTTGTTGATTTTAGTTTAGCTAGATCCCTTTATATCTTGGACCCATTCTTTTTAGAGTACTTCACTTAGGACTTTAATTTTCATATGAGATTTAATTCATGATTTTAGGACTAAATTTTAGATGGTTTGTTTAGGTGTGATTAGGAGAATCAAAACTAGGGTTTAGATATAACATAGGTGTGATAAATCATTTCTTTTAGGAGTTGTAGTTTGAATTTTGGGGTATGGGACTATAGGGGTTATGGGTAAATAATAGATCCCTTAGAAAATGTTAGGCTTCCCCCATTCTACTATTACTACTAGTATATTTCCTGTATCTGCTTGATTGTGTGGTGTGCCCTCTCTAGGGTTATTGTTTGACTGTGTAGGGTATTGGGCCTGCTTGGGGTTTGGGTTTGAGCTGAAGACTGTGCTGATGAAGCCCATTGAAGATTAAGAGAATGAAGACCAATTTCCAGAGTTGGTGAAGAGCATCTTGCTGGCAGCTGTTGAAGGTTATAGGGTCTAGGAGCTAGGCAGAGCTCTAGAGTAGAAAACTTGCTTCATAAACATGGAAGGTCTTGTCTGCCTCCATTCTTTCTCTATGATTCAAAGTCTCTTTTAAATACCCACCTCCTTCCTTTGGAAGGATTAGTGAATGTATTTAAAAGATAGAACTTTTGAGGGAAAACTGTCAGTATCATGTTAACAGTCAGTAGGCCACCCTTGGTAGGCAATTGACTGTTTAGCATCCATTTCATCTTGTTGACTGATACTCATATTGGAGAGTGAGACTTGAAGAAAAGCACTGAGGATTGAAGATAGAGACCTTGCTTGAAGGCTGTGAAGATGAAGACTGGTGCTTGCTTGAAGCTTGTAGATGGTTGAAGATGACTTGAAGACAGATGTTGATGAAGATTGCTTTTGCTGTTTATTTTTGCTGTTTATAATTTTTGATGTATTGTTTGAATTTCCCTGACTGTATTGTTTGCCATTTAATCTGTTAGGTTGAAAGCGAATTATGTTCGCTTTTGCCTGTTGTTTTCTAGGTTCGAGGTTGAGTGGGACTCCCTTGCCTCGCTTGTATTGCTGCATCCATGCATTTTATTGCTTTATTGTATATATGCTATTGTTTCTGTTTCCGTTTATCCCTTAGGATCTCTGTTTCTCTTTGTGCAAGAGAGGAGCATGATAGACATTAGGTCTTAACCCATGCATGACAACATTAGGTTAGTTTAATTCCCTTTTAAACCATAGGTTAGAGTTCTGTCTCTTCTTTCTCAAAACAAACAGAAAAACACAATAATATTCCAAACACAATAAAAGACACTTCTTCCGTAAAAGAATGTGAACTCATCAAAACGTCATTTTTGTCCGCTTGGACTGCTAATCAGGAAAACCCTTTTTCAGAAGGAATAAAAACAATCAAAACAGACTTGTGTCGTACGTGGCCCGAACTACGTTTGCTCTGATCTTTCATGCTGTATGAAAGTACGTAGGCATAGGATGCGATATCCTAACGAGCAACCTTCCCCTCCTTTCCCGTAGGTAGGCGAACTACGTTGACTCTGATTTCTCGTTCCAGACGGGAATACGTAGGCATAAAGTGCGATACTTTGCCGAGTCATTTTATTTTCTTTTTAACCCCAGACCTGTAGAATAGATAGAATAACAATCCGTACCAGAAAACAAGCATGGATCCCGTCGAGTACGACGGACGTGAGGGGTGCTAATACCTTCCCCTTGCGTAACCGACTCCCGAATCCAAGATTTGGTTGCGATGACCATTCCTTTCCCGTCTTTGCGGTAGGTTTACTTCGAGCGTTTCCTTTCCCTCCGTTGGGATAAATAACGCACGGTGGCGACTCTTCTGTTCAGCCGGCGCCGATTTTCGCAGTAGCGACAACCGGAGAGATAAGGAAGAGAATCCCTTTTTAACCACTTCGAGCCGAGAAGTAGGAGTTTCTTTCGGACTTTTAAACCCTCACATCTTAACCCGGGGCAGGGTAGTCGTCAGTTAGCTTGATCGAGCGTTCAAGTCTTATAGAAGAGTGTTGTCTTTCGAGGACCAATCACATCGCACTTTTCCCCAGAGGCCGCATCTCGCCAACCACAATGGTTAAACCTCACCAATCAGGAGTGAGACAGTTATAAACCTCTCGGATGAATCCAGACAGCCACTGTCGCATGACTTGTTCCAAGAAAAAAAAGGAATAAGAAAGCCCGCTAAGTAAAAAAGAAAAGAAAAGCTGGAAAGCAGCTACTTAGGCAAAAATCAGAGCATCCCGCTGGACTTCAAAAGAAAAATTGAAAAGAACTCTGAAGAGTCGGTCCAGGCAAAAATTAGGGAATCAAAAGAATAAAAAAGAAAGGATATAAAAAGAAAAATCCTCAAACAAGGACAAAGTCGTGTAGATACAGGCACCGAAACGAAAAAGGAGTAACTGTCACTCCGAAACACCTTGTGAATTCTTTAACCAGTTGTTCCTAATATTCAACACACCTCTCGAAGAGGCGAGCGCCTGAGCCAAGTTAACTGAACTTTAGGATCAGAGATCATCACGTAGAAGGGGTGGGTACAAATCATAATTTGAGCCAAATATCCTTTGTTTCACGAACCGTGAACCCGACCACGATACAACCCTTAAAAGACCTAATTGAGGCAGGGTTTATTCTAAAAGCGCATTACGATAAGGTTGAATAACCTGACTCCTACATGATTTGCTAATCATATCCTTGTTATATTTTTCACTGATCGAATCAGCACTACGTTTGAACTCTTTGGTTCATTCGTCACTCACTATCATGACACGTAAATGAGTGACAACACTTTTTTTTTTTCAAAATCTGCATGAACACTGCATTAAAATTACCATTCGTGAATAAACAATTTTAATTGCAGGTCAGTAGTTGATACGAAGGAACTCCAACAGGGAATAGTCAATCAGGACTGAATCGTTAGCAATCTGGATCAGAATGGTATTTGGGGCATTGACTTCCAGTAAGGTTGGAATCAGTTTGTCTGAGGACAAGTCCCGGAGTATCGGTTGATTATGGGACAGACTATTCGAGAAGCAGTTGATTAGAAGTTGATCTTCTCGAGACCCAATCAGGGGCAGCTATCCAGAACTCTTGTGATTTGAGGGCAGATCCCTCCAGTGTTCAATCAGGGCATGTTAAGTCGCTTACCGCTCGTTCAGGGGCAAGCTACTTCAGAAGTATACCGAAACCAACCATGCTGAGAGTTGATTGATTGAGGATGAATCCTTCCGTTATACCGATGTTGGGGCAATTCATCTGAAGATTGTCTTGTTGCCGGCTGTTTTCTGTTCAGAATGAATTTTCCCAAGAGTCTGATTGGGGCAAGTTGAATTGCACTGGGGCAAGTTGTTCAAATGAGTTTGTTCACCCTAGAAAGAGTTGAGTGTCGGGGAATCGTGCCATTACCCTACCAAAAAACCTAAAACTTCTGAAGAAGTCTTGCTGCCATTGGATTGTTATACTACAGCCTAACCTGTTACTCGGTAGAACCCTGTAACCGAATCATTTTAAAGTCCAGTTCTCGTCTGGCAAGCCGGAAATCAGTTCTCGTCTGAAATCCAAACCAGAAACCAGCCCTGTCTGGTCACCTTTTCTGTAACCTATTGTTCAACCAGTTCTCGTCTGGCCAACACAGTTTTAAAGCCCAGTTCTCTTCTGGCAAACCAGAAATCAATTCCCGTCTGATATCCAAACCGTAAGTCAGTTCTCGTCTAACAACCTAACATATTTTGCCACCAGTTCTTGTCTGGTAATCCACCTTGAATGCTAGTTCTCGTCTAGTATTTCCTCCTCAAATCCGCTTTTGTTGGTAACCAGAAATAAATCCCTATTACCATAAACCTATTCCTAAACCAGAAAAAGCCTAATTGTACCTGGCCCGATGATTCCTAAGGACTCGTATGTTGTCACATTCCCCGACACAAGGCTCGAGTGATCCCAACTCCATGATTGGTATTATGTATTCCCTGTGTTGATGTTGTTGAATCAGGATTATTTTCTCAGCAGAGACGTACAGTTTGAGATTGTTTCCCCTGAGCAGTTTGAGATTGCGGCAAGTTGAGATGGCATTTATCCCTTATCAGAGTAGGATCAAGATTGTCCTCAGCAGGGAGAGATTAATATTCCCGGCAGAGTATGGCCATCCCAAGCATTGAATGTTGATTAGCCTGATGTGCTACTTTCCTAAGTGGGTTGAGACTGAAGCTTTCCCTGACCGGCAGATTTGGGTTTATTTCCCCAGCAGTGGGACTGATGCAATGTTGTATCCCCACAGAGTCCGAGTTTGACTCTGTTCCCCTCCGAGTCCAGGTCATTGACTCACTCCTCAAGCAGAGGTCGACGTTGATTCCCTCACTGAGTAATCTCCAGACGAGTAGACTTTGATGTCAGACAGAGAAGAGTTATTTCTCAGCAGATTGCTTCGTACCCTATAAGGACTTAGGGTGTTCAAAAAAGGACCGTTCAGGGTTGTTTTCCTCAATGAAGTGAGATTTAATCTCAGTGATCGATTGTTATCTTCCGCAGACGCCAGAGGTGTTTCCTTGATAGGACCGGTACATTTCCAACAAAGTTGTGCAATGAGTAGCTAAGGATTGATATTCCCAGCAGTGTTGATACACAGGTATCCCTCATCAGACTTTATAGTCCAGCAGGTGTTACCCAGAAGGGTCAGTCTCTGTAAGGCGTATGCAAGATTACCCTCAGCAGATCAGGATTGATATCCCCGATAAAGTTCAGCAGTCTCTCCCTGCAGAGTCTGAATACGGGACCATGAGCGTTGTATGTATCCCCAAGCAGAGAAGATCCTCTCCCCAATCAGATGTATCCTGAAGGATCACCATCTCCCCAGCTGAGTCAAGCGCCGAAGCGCGTGTTAATCCCCCAGCACCGGGTCTGAAGTGCAGGTTGGTAAGAAATTATTCGTTCATTGAAGTGTGCAGCAACTGATAGTCAAGACTGAAGTCTCCATCGGAATTGAAATTCCCCCCAGAGTCGTACTCTCCCCTGAAGCCGGATGATTCCTTCTTCCCCAGCGGAATTGAAATTCCCCCAGAGTCGTACTCTCTCCTGAAGCCGGATGATTCCTTCTTCCCCAGCGGAATTGAAATTCCCCCAGAGTCGTATTCCCTTGTAAGCAGAATGATTTCTTCTTCCTCAGCCGAGTTTGCGAATCCCCAAGAGAGTCGAGTACTTGGAAAGCTGTTTGGGCCATGATTGGTTTTCCCCAGTAGGATGTTGAATAGCTGATGCTGTATTTCCCCATCGGAGTCGTTCTCTCCAGGAAAGTTTTGTCGCGAAGACTGCGCAGTTTATTTCTGCGATTGATATCGTTTTCCTCAGCAATTGTGGTTTGAATATCTAGATCAGCAGGTTCAGGTTCTTGTAGAGCTTTAGTCCCCTGCAGCAGTCGACTGAAGGTCATTTCCCCAGGTGGAGTCCAATTGAGATTGGTGTGACTTCTTCTCCTCGGCAGGATGATTCCTTCCTTCACCAGGGTGGCCCTTTCTCCTTGACAGGAGGCTTTTCCCTTCAGCATTTATTTTGCTGATGGGGCCATAGCATGTTGCATGATTGCATAGCATTTACCCTGAAAACGTGTAGCATTTCCACCGTGTGGAGCATTACGTCATTATCAAAGCATATGCATACGAAACATGAGCTAGGTCGTTACCGTTCTTGTGTTGCAGATGTTCCTCCTCAGAATGGTTTGATCAAGATGATTCTTGAATTCTCCCCAGCAAAGTCGTTTGGTCCAAGATGATTCTTGAATTCCCCAGAAGGGTCGTTTGCTTAAGATGATTCTTAGAGTCCCCAGGATGACTCCTGAAATCCCCAACAGAGTGTTTGCTCAGGATGATTCCTGAAATCTCCAGAATGGTTATCAGTTCAAGATGATTCTTGAAGTCCCCGGCGGAGTTATTTGTCCAAGATGATTCTTGAAGTCCTCAGCAGAGTTGATTCATCCAGAATGATTTCTGGACCCCCGGAGCGGAGTTACTTGATAGTTCTCCAGAATCCCCAGCGGCGATGCGTCATCCCCAACAGGTTTCTAACGGCGAAGTTGAAACCTCCCTTGAAGACTCCATGATTGAAGTCCGACCGTGTTAATGAAGCAGTTCTCTCAGCTGATGCGGAGTGCCTGATGGCAGAGGTTTAGATATTCCCAGTTGGCTCATGATTGACCAAGAATTCTATTCCCGACTTGCTGATGAAGTCCGGCTGATGCCCAACAGATGTCTTTGAATGCCTGATGGCATGATCAACCTGATGGTTGAAGTCCGGCTGATGCCCGACAGTTCTTTGAATGCCTGATGGCATGATCAACCTGATGGTTGAAGTCCGGCTGATGCCCGACAGTTTTCTTTGAATGCCTGATGGCATGATCAACCTGATGGTTGAAGTCCGGCTGATGCCCAACAGTTTTCTTTGAATGCCTGATGGCATGATCAACATGATTGTTGACCTGACGAGTCCCGAGGAATTCTTCTGCTGCGACACAGAACACCTGGCGATGTAATCAACCATGTATTACCGGTTACCGAGTGACTAGTGACCCCTCGATGAATCGAGGACGAATACCCACAGCAAAATCAGATGATCATCCTGACGGAGATTTGAAATCAGACTTTTCCCCAGCAAGTTGCCGTGCAACTGTTATGCTCAGTTTTGAAGATGTTCCTACCGACCAGAGTATCGTTTACCTGTGAGGCTAGCAAATTACCCGTTACCATGTAACCAGTGATCCCTCGATGATTTGAGGACGCAACGACATCAGAGGAATCAGAGAATCATCCTGAAGGAGGTTCAGATCAGTATTTCTCCAGCTAGTTGCTGTGCAGCTATGATTTCAGTTTCCGAAGGTTTGTTCCCATCAGAGTACCGTGTACTTGTGTAGTTGACAAATTTCCGGGTTCTTTGGTATTCAACCGTCTTCTACCTTTGAATGTTTGAAAGTCGTTCGCTCTCCAACCATTCAGGTCCAAGCCGTTTGAATAGGGGCAGCTGTTGTACCCCAAAATTTGACCAACTACTTCTCGCAATTTGGCTCATGTCTCTTCTCATTTCATTTCGCATTTGCATACCACGTACATTGCATTTTTTCCAGTCAGGATGACTTTATCGGGATTACAGCCCTCTGATCGTGCTTCAGGCGTTTCAGGCCAATACGAGGACGTATTTTGAGAATCGGTGCTCGTCCCGATGTTTTCAGCTCTTGCTGTTATTTTTGAGGACCTCTCGGTGTCCGAGATTTTTACCGTTTATTTCGATATAGCCGCTAATCGATTTAATCGGCTCCCCTGTATTTTTTAGATTTTTCCCCTTATTTTCTAGAATTTTTAATAGGTTTAATTTGATTTTTCTAGTTAGTTAGATTTTTTTAATAGATATTAATTGTTTAGATAATAGATTTTAGTTTTAATTTCTTTCTAGAATAAATCATATTGTTTTAGGTGTTAAGTAGATTTTTTTAAGTGATTTTTAATATGATTTTCTTTTAATAGAGTTTTTAAATAGAAATTAATAGAAATTTCCTATTTTTTGTTTGTATAGAAATTAGTGGAATTATTAGAGTTTTTTCCTATTTTTATTAGTTTAGAGATTAAATAGAAATTAATAGAAGTTTTCATTAATTAGAATTAATAGAAGTTAATAGTTTTTTAGAGTTTAATTAGATGTTAATTCTCTTTTTTAGATTTAATAGAGTTTAATTAGATTTTAATCTTTTGTTTAGATTTTAATTGAGGATTAGATTAGTTTAATTTTCATTTAAGATTTAATTGCAGTTTTTGAGTTTTCATTAGGATTAATCAAGTGATAATTAGGGTCATTAATCATGCAGTCTGAATCCAATTCATGGGCCGTGTGTCAATTTTTGGAGGCCCAGTTTGTCCAGTCCACGTGTCCACCGTATAAGAGTCCACGCGTGCATTCAGAGGCCCCACACTCACTCCACGTTTTTCTCCATGCATTGCCACGTTCCTCTCTCTCAGTTTTCCACGTTTCCCACGTAGCCACGTGCCACTCCCTCTCTCTTCCACCATCACCACACGTGGCCTCACTCTCTCTTCCCAGCCTCCACCTGTCTTCACCCTAGCCCCCGCCGGATGCATGGCCGCCGACCATGCAACCACCACCTCCACCAAACTCCGGCCACCGTAACCGCCCTCCGACCGCCGTAACAGCCTCACTGGAAACATAAAATTTCCAGAATTCATCTCTTTCCTCCATTCTCCATCGTTTCAAAAATCATCAACACTCATCCAATTCTTCATAGCTTTAACCGATCATCACCAGAATCAACATCAACATCAAGGAATCATCAAGTCTCCAGATCTTCAATAACCAACATTCATCATCATAACGTGTTACCGGTTCATCATCAGGTTCATAGAACTCCAAAGCACCTACAGATTCAACAGCGTTCGTCATCTTTAGCAACTTCCCTCAAGATCTTTGTGCGTTCATCAACGGATCGCGAGATCGTCATCAAGAGCCTTCAAGTTGTTCTTCCAACATTTTCCAGGAAGCTACAGCCAGATTCATCCAAGATTCAACGAAATCGACATGTGTTCATTATCAATAATCTTCAGGATTCAAGATCTTCATCAGATCTTCATCATCTAACTTCCCGATCCGTAAATTTGTCTCCGATCCAAACTCCTTCCATTAAGTATCCACCAGATTCATCAACAAATTTCCAGATCTTCGTTATATCTTCAACATCCAGCTCAACTTCAAGAACGTTCAACTTTGAACTCTAGAAGCGCATCTTACATTCAACAACGATCTTTAGAATTGCTTCAACAAATCTTCATCTTCTTTGAGTTGTTTCAAGATCTTCAAACGAATCTCGTCCAAAGCCTTCAAGAAGACTCCGTCAATCTTCTTCATGTCCAGATTTTACGTTCACAGATTCTTTGTCAATAAAACTTCAATCTATTTCAACTCATGATATTCTGTTTTTTTGGATCTACAAGGAGTGTTGTAAAGGTGATTATTGGATCTGGTTGGCATGTTTGTCTGATTGGCAGGAGAATGGGGTAGGCGAATGGAAAGAAGTGAGGTTGTGTTTGAGAGAGAGAGCTGAACGAGAGAAAGTTTGGGACGGCGCCGTGAACAGTAGTGTAGGGGACCTAGGGTTTTTTCTGAAGCTGGAACGAGGAAGAGAAAGGGTTGTGTGTAATTGGGCCGGGCCCATTAGTCTTTCGTCCGTACACCCTCCGTTTCTCCTCTAACACCCCCCCCCCCCCCCCCCCCTCCGTGGGTAAATGGGCTAGGCCCTGTTCATTTTTCTGATTGACACCCTCCGCTGCACTCAAACCCCCCGTTTTTGTTTTCTTTTCTTTTCTGAATGCACTTATTGGGCTGGGCCCAGTTCTGCCTGTTTTCTGCTGGATGTACCCCTCCTTCTGCAGTTTGCACCCCCCTTTCTGTTTTCTTTCCTTTTTTCCATTATTTTCTCTTATGTTCATTTGTTTAGTTTTTTGAGGAAAAAAGAATATGTAATAGAAAAATATGGTGATATAAAAATAATAGTATTTTTAATATTTTCTTTTTAGGATATATTTTCATAGAGTTTATTTTATACTTTTCTTTTAGAACTAGTTTTAAATGTCCATTTGTTAGGGTTCTTTTTACACTTTTAGAAGTAGATTTAAAAGTCCACTTGTTAGGGGACTATTTTTCATTAGATTTTCCATATTAGATGGATAAGATTTTTAGGAGTTTATTTTCCTGTACTTTATCATTGTAACTTTCCGAATATTAATAAAATGAGATTTGTGCTGTGGTCTCCGTTCTACCCGTAGTTAGGCCGAACTACAGCTGCTCTGACTTTCTCTGATGAGAATATGTAGGCATAGGATGCGATGTCCTAGTGAGCATACTAACCACTAACTTTTTGTTCTCCTCGCTGCTGTGCGATCGAGACTTTCCCGCTGACGACTGATGTTATCCTTTTCTCTTGCCCAAGTACATTTGAGACCAGACCGTAGTTCTAGTTCCCGTAGGTTCCCGTACCCCGAAACCCGACATACTACGTCCGTTCTACCGCAAACAGGTAAGCCTAAGTCTCCAATGGTCGAGCAACGTCCACCTAACTGCTAGAATGCGTACGCTAGTGATCGCGACTTTCTATGTCTAATACAACTAACTGCAAGTGCACAGTCTATCGCGTAGTAATAAAAGATATCGATCCCACAGGGACTCGTAATCAAACTAGTGTTCTCGAGAGTTACTATGTTTAGCTAGGTAGAATATGTTTTAAGGGAATAAGATTGTCACTAAAAGGGGGAACTAAGATTACTGCTTAGATTTTAATTAATTGAATCGATACGTAGTAATTGTGTTCTTCAGGGATTTGATAAGTTACTGGTGTATGAAATAGTTTTCGCAGTTTATTTAAGCAGAAAATGGAGATTTGAAGACTCTCGTCTCACGATGGTTATTGACGCTAATCATAATCCTAAGGGCCAAACGTACACTTTCGTATCCCGTTCGGGGTTAAAACTATTTTTTTGGAAATCTCTAAGTTCTAATTCGTTTTAAAGTGCTTTCGCTGTTATTAAAACAAATGCCTAGTGTTTACTATCTGACCTTACCGCAACTTTCGCTTGTTGGTTCGTATCTTAATTAATTTCCCACTTTCGTGGCAAAACTACTTTTAAATAAGTTCTCGCTTTCGCGACGAAGTTTATTCAGTGAATCAATTTTAAACACTTAGACCATAAATTACTTTTGTGAAAAGAAAGTTTTCAAACAGGAGTTATCAAATCCCATTCGAATTATTACTACATATCGATTACCTAAGTTTAGCTAGACATGGAATTTGGAAAAACAAAACATAAATAATAATAATAATAAATAATAAATTGCATTATAATGAAACAGAAGTCGATCAAAATGAAAACCTGTAAATAATGCCAATTGGCCTTTGGGCAGATCCTCCACAGATGTTGGCAGGATTCTGTCTTTAGTTCCAAATTGATCGTACAGTGCAATAGGTATTACAAAAGAGCGGAAATGGAAATGAGGAAATGAAAAGGGAAATAAAGGAAAGGAATACAAATAGAAACTGGATAGTAAATTTGCTCTGGAAATTAAATTCGGCAGCACTTCGTGGTATGAATGCAGCACCCTTTCTGAAGTCCCCTGCTTCCCTTTTTATAGAAGTGGAATCCCAACGGTTATCTCTGAGGATGATGGACCTTGAGGAAGATAATTTAGGGAGTAGTGGACCACTTAATGGGAATTGGAACTGCTCTTTTGACGTGAAATCTGAGTGGGGCGTTTTTGCCTGCATGACGGTCGTCACAAGGTGTGACGGTCGTCACCCGTGTGACGGTCGTCATGCATCTGTGACGGTCGTCACATCAGCAAAAACAGTCTGCTGCGCTTTTCATTGTGTTTTCACTCCTTTTTCGTCCATATTTCATCTGGGATTGCTTCTTTTCTTCATGTTGCCTTGTTTAGACGTGATCGTTGAATACCTGCTAAAACATCAGACAAATACACGGAAATAACCCGAAATCGGATCGAAAACGGTTAGACTTTAGTTGAATTATGCATGAAAATATCTATATGATTTCGTGTTATCAAACTCCCCTAAGCTTGAATCTTTGCTTGTCCTCAAGTAAAACGTGGAAAAGTCGGCAAGCACGAGGCTGCTTCTTCGTTCACAGAGTTTGGAAAAACCGGGATTCTTGGTAGGAACAAGACGAGTATCACGACGACACTGGACTACAAGTCTCCGGAGGTCTCCCTTTTATGCAAATCGGTCTCAGTCATGCTACCGTATCTTGGTGTCAAGGTTCTCGTGGCAAGTTCACCCTGTTTGTTCTAGCGCAATCACATTAAGCCCGTTGTCCGCACACTTTCATGGCAAGTCGACCTGTTAGTGAATATGATCTCACTTTTTTGTTTTTGATCTTCTTCATTGATCATAATTTGGTGTCATTGATTTTTCAATGAGTTTTTCGTGCCGTTGGGCTAAATGCTCGGGTGAGGAGCACCTAACTAGAAGGAAACGTATCTTATATTCTTGGGCCTTTTAGCTCTCTTTTCATGATTTTTCATCTTTTTGGAGATCATACACTTATTTGCATCGGTCGCTCGCTTAGAAGTGTTTTTAGGATGGTGTTGACTGCTAGTATAAACTACTTGGGGTTGAGTTTGCGTAGACACTTGAGACTTTGGTACATGTAGGTGGTGAAACCGACTCGCATAAACTAGAGATTTAAGGTGTCTGGACGATACTGGTTTTGTTAGAACTGTCGTTTCCTCGGAGTTTCGAAACTTGTTTTGAACTCAGGTGCATTCTCGTGATGCTTTTGCTTTTGAGGGACAATGAAAGTTTTTGTTTACGTCGAATAATGTGGGGATTGTTTGCGTAACGTGAAAAATATATAGACGAGCTTTATTTGCTAGAAATAGAAAGTGTAAAAATAGAAATTACTAAAAATTTAAAGTGCAGTGAAATGGAAATAAAGGTAATAAGGGAAGTTCAGAATACAGTGGAAATAAGGCTCCGCTCCCACACTATCTCGATCAGTGTCCTCACTGATTCTTGAAGCATGCGAGAGGGAGATACAACTGAAAATGAAATACAAAGAACTGAAATATAGTAAACAATAAAGGAAAAAAAATGAAAATCTAGTCCCGACCTCTGTCACGTCCACGCTGGCGTCCTCTGGCTCTAGCAAGGGCTACTCTATCCTCATAGCTCATGGCTCCGGTGTGGTAGACCGTGTCTCGGAGTCCTTCGACCTGCAGGGTCAGATTCGCTAGACTCTCAGTGATCGTAGCTTGGCCGGTGTGAAGTTGTTGCATTTGAGTGCGGTGCCAAGCTTCGAACTGGTCAGCTCGCTGGTTCTGCTGCTGCAGCATCGTGAGTATCTGTGCCTGCTGGTCTAGGGAGCGACGGAGGTCCTCTTCGGTGTAATCTGGCACGGGATGGTGACGGCGGCGGCGGGATGATGCACCTACTGGAGGAGGAGGCTGCGATGCCTCTGGCTGCTCGGATCTGTCCAACTCAGCTTGGATTTCATCTTCGGAATCATGAGTGGGATCCTGAGTAGGAACAGCGGCAGCAGGAGGGGCAGTGAGGTCGAACAACCAGTTGGTATGGTCCTCTGGATGGATGCGGGTGCGGGACGGAAGGATGATGCTTCTGACGGTCTTGCCACGCACAACCGGATGATATTTCCCGTCAGCTCGGGAGCGGATGAGATGGGAGGCCCTGCAGTGGTCGGTGTCAAGGAACACCGAGGGGATGGAATGGAGGTGCTGGAGGCGGTCGCCAAGGTTCAGCCCAAGTGCAATAGCCGTGACAATCCCGCCAAAGTAGAATGGCTTCGAGCCACGGTTGCAGTTGGCCTGAATGTGAGCCAGCAGGAACGGGGCAGCGTTGACAGGTTCATTGTTGAACACGCAATGAAGAAAGAAGAGCTCCTTGGAGTTCACTTTGTGGTTGCTGTCTCTGGAGAAGATAATGTTACTCAACGCTCTGTGAAAGTACCTGATGGCGGGGTTATGGATGTGAGTGGCGTGCAGGGAGTCCCAACCATCAGCATTTAGGCCGGTCAACTGATACCACAGCGCGAAGGCTTCGTGCTGGAACTGGTCGGTGATGCGGCGATGAGCGTTGTCGCCGCGGGGTAACTATAGGATGCTGGCGATTTGATTCTGATTCACCTGATAGTTGACGCCAAACATTCGGAAACAAGCGGCACCTGTGTGCTGGTTGAGTTCGCCGCTGCTGGTGACGTACGAGAACGAACTCAAAAACTCAAGGGTGAGTTGTTCGTAGGTCGGCTGGGGGTTGGTGCAGAGGTTCCAGATGCCCGCTCGTTGAAGCATCCAGGTTACACCTTCAAGGAGTCCGAGCTCCGTAAGTGATGGAAGGTGCGGGTAGTGAGTTGGCTGGAGTGACCTCTGATGAAATGCAATGTACTGTGCTCGTTGTCTGTCGCCTAACTCGCCTTCAGGGAAGGAAATGTTGCTGACATCTGCGTTTCCGGCCATTGTTGAAGATGGAGAGGTTTCGGAGGTTTTGGGGTTTTTCGGCAGAGAGGGAAAATTGACAGAACGGTGGTTTGGAGGTTGAATTTGGAGTTTAGGTTTATAGGGCAATGTGGGGAGGATGAAAATTCGTAGTGGGGTATGAATTTTGGAAGTTTGAAAGTGATAATGGGGGGGGGGAGTGGAAGGGAACACGAACCCTGTTATTAGATAGCAGTTCTGGACTGCGTGACGGTCGTCACCCGCGTGACGCTCGTCATGGGGCTGTGACGGTCGTCACAGCAGCAAAATCTACAGAACGCAGAATTTTGCTCTGAGGGCGTACTCGTGGTGATTTTAAATCGTAGTATTGATACAGTGATGTAATATAACAGCCAACAAACAACAATTAATGCGAAAACAAAAAAATTGAACAGAAACTAGAATTGAAATAACATAAAATGGAAACAATTGTATGTAGTACATAATATAAACGAACAATGCGAAAAATCCAAATGATTAAATTAAACTAAATTAGACTAGACTAAACTGAAACTACTGCTACGAGCTAATAACTAATCTTTTCGTGCCTTCAACTCATCGAATTTCTGTGAATAGTAGTCGAGTTGGTCGCAGACTAGATCCATGAAGCCTACCAGGTCACTGTGCATGCCTGCGATATCGGCTTTTACATTAGTCAGAGCTTTATCAACGTCGTCCAATCTGAGTAACACGGTATCCATTTTGTCGGTGGTCTCCTCAGGGATAGGCTCAGGATAAGTATTGTAGTGTGGAGGAGTCATAGAGTCTACTTCAGTTTCAGAGGCAGCGTCCTCATAGTACATGTAGTCGTGTGCCTCAGAGATGTGGTCATTGTCATACATATAGTTCTGGGGTGTTGACTGTGGTGAAGGAGGTCCCATAGGCTCATCCAATTTGTAGAGCCAGTTATCCTTGTTGTGGATGCTTGTCATCAGATGATCAGGCAGTGTGAATAGCTGTACTGGTTTTTCGTTAATAAGGTACTCATACGGTCCAGGTCCCATAGTCCCTAAGATGCGCCTGTTAAAGCAGAATTGTATGTTCATGGGTCTGATGGTACCAAAACGAGTGCTGGCATTTAGATGGAATCTAAGGCCAAGCTCGTGGGCAATCATTGTTACTAGTCCTCCTATAAGAATAGGTGTCTGAGGTTCCAGCGTGAGGCGTTTGAAGGATCTCGTCATGAAAGGCACTGCATTTACTGTCCGTCCCTGAGAAGCACAAAGCATGATGAATAACTCTTCCTTAGACACTGCAGTAATATTTTCTTCTTTTCCAAACAAGGTGTGAGCTAGTATCTTATGGAAGTATCTAAAGGTTGGGTTATGAATGTCATCATTGTACATTCTGTCTGGTTCAGGGTGATAGTCGCCTGTGATTCTACCCCAGAAGTGCTCGAGTTGCAAATCAATATCGTCATCTTCTGCACTGATGAACACATGCGGTCCGCTAGGGAATCCTAGGAGGTTAGCTAGTGACATCCGGCTATGACTTTGGTCCATTCCAAACAATCTGAAGGTAATCAATTCTGAGCGGGTTCCAAAACCATAGTTGGGTGTGTATCTGAAAGAACTAAGGAATTCATAGGTAAGATCCTTATAGGTAGCGAAACGTGTTTTCAGAGCAGTGTTCTCCCAACCTAGTTGATTGAACAGGTATTGAATGCTATCTGTGATCCCTAGTTTATCCATGGTAGCCTTGTCATAATACAGCGTTAAGGCGAATTCTCTTTCGGTCAGTGCTGCAAATCTTGCCTTTTGAGCGAGTCCTTGGAAGTGAACCTTTATGAAATCGTACTCGGCCATATTCGCAGGTAATTCGGAGAAAACAGAAGAGATGTTTTGAAGGCTTTAAAAATCCTGAAAAGTTTGAAACAAGAAATTGAAGTCAGGATTTTTAGAAACGAAAAGTGGTAGAAACAAAAGACAAAAGGGAAAAAAATAAAATAAGAATAAAAGTACGAAAATGAACGAAAGTAGAAAGTAGTAGTAATTTTAGGATTTTTGTTGGATTTTTCAAAGTAGAATTTTAAAGAAAAATGAAATGCAATAACGAGGGGAATATGGGTTGCCTCCCAATAAGCGTTGTTTTTAACGTCTAAAGCCTGACGATAGCTTGGTGAGAGGCTATTCTGGTGTTTGAGCCGGAAGCTCAAGCAATGTTATATTGCTAATTTGAGGACTGTTGTCGTTCTTATTGTAATGTTTTAGACGTTGCCCGTTTATGATAAACGGTGCATTTGTCTTGTCGGTAATTTCAACAGCTCCACTCTGAAGTACTTTAGTCACTTCATAGGGTCCATACCACCTAGATTTTAGTTTTCCTGGGAAGAGTTTTAATCGTGAATTGAAGAGCAATACGATGTCTCCCACACTGAATTGTTTCCTGATTGAACGTTTATCATGCCACTTTTTAGTTCGTTCTTTGTAGATACGGGCATTTTCGTAAGCGTCTAATCGAAGTTCTTCCAACTCGTGTAAGTTCAAGATTCGCTTTTCTCCTGCCTCGGTGTAGTTGAAGTTAAGTGTCTTAATGGCCCAAAAGGCCTTATGCTCTAACTCTACAGGGAGATGGCAGGATTTACCGTAAACTAATTTATAGGGGGTAGTACCTATTGGTGTCTTAAATGCGGTCCTATAAGCCCATAAAGCTTCTTGTAGCTTCGATGACCAGTCTCTCCTTGAGGTAGCGACAGTCTTTTCCAAGATCTGTTTTATTTCTCTGTTCGAGACCTCTACTTGTCCGCTAGTTTGCGGATGATAGGGTGTAGCTACTTGGTGCCTGACTCCATATCTAGAGAGAAGTCTATCGAATATTCGTGATATGAAGTGAGATCCTCCGTCACTAATGACGAGTCTGGGTACACCGAATCTAGGAAAGATAGTGTTCTTGAAGAGTTTGATTACTACTCGTGCGTCATTTGTTGGAGCAGCTATGGCTTCTATCCATTTAGACACGTAATCGACAGCGACGAGTATGTAGTTATTTCCAAAAGAAGGTGGGAAAGGTCCCATGAAATCTATTCCCCAGACGTCGAAGATTTCTACCTCTAAGATTCCTTTCTGAGGCATTTCATCGCGTCGTGAGATGTTGCCAGTTCGTTGGCATCTATCGCACTTTTGCACAGCGATGTGAACGTCTTTCCAGAGATTAGGCCAGAATAAGCCGGCTTGGAGAATCTTAGCGCACGTCTTAGATGTACTAGCATGACCACCGTATGGTACTGAGTGGCATTGGGAAATAATATTTTCTATTTCTTCCTCTGGGACACAGTGACGATATATGTTGTCGGCCCCTCTCTTGAAGAGTAGGGGTTCGTCCCAATAATAGTGTTTCAGATCGTGGAAGAATTTCTTCTTTTGCTGATAAGTAAGATCTGGTGGAAGCACGCCCGCGGCGAGGTAATTAACGATGTCAGCATACCAAGGTAATGTGACTTGGGCATAGGCGACTTCTACGGCTTTTTCGAATTCTGGATCTTCCGAGATTGCATTGGGTGTGTCACTTTCTAATTTGGCTATCAGACGTTCGTACGGGAAATCGTCATTTATCGGTACTGGTTCGTGTCTGATGCCTTCTATTCGGGATAAGTGATCCGCAACAACGTTCTCGGTTCCTTTCTTATCTTTGATTTCTAAGTCAAACTCTTATAATAACAGGATCCATCTCAATAGTCTTGGTTTGGCATCCTTTTTGCTTATTAGGTACCTTATGGCAGCGTGGTCTGTGTATATTATAATTTTTGCTCATACTAAGTAAGAACGGAATTTGTCAAGCGCAAATATAACTGCTAGAAGTTCCTTTTCTGTGGTAGCGTAGTTCATTTGGGTAGGATCTAAGGTTCTACTGGCGTAGTAGATAGCATGGATTTTCTTGTCCTTCCTTTGTCCTAGAACTGCGCATACAGCGTAATCACTCGCGTCGCACATGATTTCGAACGGCAGTCGCCAATCGGGTGGTTGCATGATTGGTGCGGTGATAAGGGCTGATTTCAATGTTTCGAATGCTTTTAAACAGTCGTCGTCGAAGACGAACTCAGCATCTTTCATTAACAGGCCGGTCAAAGGTTTTGTGATTTTCGAGAAATCTTTTATAAATCTTCTGTAGAAACCGGCATGTCCTAGAAAACTCCGTATTTCTCGTATGGATTTTGGAGGTTGGGGATCTTTTATAATCTCTATTTTAGCTTTGTCTACCTAAATCCCTCTATCTGATATGACGTGTCCTAGAACTATTCCTTGTCGGACCATAAAATGGCATTTCTCCCAATTTAGGACGAGGTTTACTTTTACGCAGCGTTCTAGTACCATTTCTAAGTTTTGTAAGCATCCTTCGAAGCTTTGTCCACACACCGAGAAATCGTCCATAAACACTTCCATAATGTCGTCTATGAAATCTGCAAAGATTGCCATCATGCATCTTTGGAAGGTTGCTGGAGCGTTACAGAGTCCGAACGGCATTCGGCGGTAAGCAAAAGTACCGTAAGGACAGGTGAATGTAGTCTTTTCTTGGTCGTCAGGATGGATGGGAATTTGGAAGAATCCTGAGTAACCATCTAGATAGCAGAAATATGAATGTTTGGCTAATCTTTCCAACATTTGGTCTATGAAGGGTAGCGGGAAGTGATCTTTGCGCGTAGCCTTGTTAATCTTCCTATAATCAATACACATCCTACTTCCAGTCACGATTCTTTTTGTTATTGATTCGCCTTTTTCGTTTTTTACTACTGTGACTCCTCCTTTCTTTGGTACGACATGAACTGGGCTAACCCATTCACTGTCGGAGATCGGATAGATGATTCCTGCATCTAGTAATTTCTTTACTTCATCTCTGACTACAGTGCTCAGGATGGGGTTTAGTCTTCTCTGATGCTCTCGAGAGGTTTTAGAGTCTTCCTCTATTGTAATTCGATGCATACAGATCGAAGGGCTTATACCTTTTAAATCGCTTATGTTATAGCCTAACGCGGTGGGGTACTTCTTTAGGACTTCTAATAACTTTTCGGTTTCTGGTTGTCCTAAGTCGGCGTTGACTATCACTGGTCTTTTTAGTTCATCGTCTAGAAATTCATATCTGAGGTTTTTGGGTAGTGTTTTAAGTTCTAAAGATGGGTTCTTCGGACCTGGCATATGATTTGGTGTCAGTGCTAAGCTTTCGCTTAGGCTGTCGTCTTTATACGGTTTACGCCAATTGTCGTCTTCAGAAATGTCAGGTATTTGAATCTTTATTATTTCTGAATACGTGGTCTCTTCATTTTCAAGTTCTCTTATGCATTCGTCAATTTCGTCTACTAAATAGCAGGTATCGTCTATTGCTGGTGCTTGTAAGAACTTGGTGAGAATGAACTCTATCTTTTCTTCTCCTACTTCGAATGTTAGCCTTCCTTTCTTCACGTCTATAATCGCTCCGGCTGTAGCTAGGAATGGTCTTCCTAGGATAATTGGGGTTACAGTATCTTCCTTGATGTCCATGATTATGAAGTCAGTTGGAATGTAGAATTGTCCTATGCGTACTGGAACGTTTTCCAGTATTCCGACTGGGTATTTCACTGATCTGTCAGCTAATTGTACGGACATTTTGGTTGGTCTGAGGTCTCCCATATTCAGCTTTTTACATATAGATAAGGGCATAACACTGATACTGGCTCCTAAATCGCATAGAGCTTTGTCTATTACGAACTTTCCTATGACGCAGGGTATGGAGAAACTACCTGGGTCTTTTAATTTAGGAGGCATGCGGTTCTGAATAATAGCGCTACACTCTGCAGTAAGTGTAACTGTTTCGTTATCCTCGATCTTTCTCTTATTTGACAGGATCTCTTTGAGAAATTTGGCGTATGACGGCATTTGAGTTATCGCTTCTGTAAAAGGAATAGTAATATTCAACTGTTTAAGGAGCTCTACAAATTTCTTAAACTGTCTTGAAGTTTTAGAGTTTATTAGTCTTTGCGGATAAGGAATAGGTGGTTTATATGGCGCTGGAGGTGCTTGAGTTTTTTCACTTGCGGTATCCTCCTTCTCGTTGTCCTCCTTCTTCTCTAACTCAAATTCCTTTTCTGCTTGTTCAGTTGGTTTCTGTTGCATGGGTGAGTTTTCGGTCCTCGGATCGATCGGTTCGTCCAATTCTTTTCCACTTCTTAATATCACAGCATTTGCTTGGCCTTTGGGATTCTGTTCGGGTTGTCCAGGAAATGTGCCAGCAGGTGCGGCAGCAGATGCTTGCTGTTGAGCCACTTGTGATATCTGAGTTTCTAACATTTTGTTGTGGGTATGTTTTCCTGTCAACTGTTTAATTTGCTCGCTAGTGTGTATGTTTTGATTCAGGAACTCTTTGTTTGTTTGAGCTTGAGTAGCTATGAACTTTTCCATCATCAACTCGAGGTTTGATTTCCTATGTGCAGTCTGAGCAGCTGGTTTTTGATATCCTTGCGGAGCGGTAGGCATTTGCAATGCATTTTCGCTTTTGTAAGAAAAGTTTGGATGATTTCGCCAACCTGGGTTGTAGGTATTTGTGTATGGATTTCCTTGAGCATAATTTACCTGGTCTGGCGGGATTCCGGCTAGCAATGGGCATTCGGGTGCATTATGAGTGGTGCTTCCGCATAACTCGCAATTTGGAGTTACTGCATCGACAGTTGCAGTGGGGTTAACGGTCAGACTATCGATCTTTTGTGCTAGAGCATCTACTTTAGCATTGAACTTTTCAAGGCTGCTGATTTCGTACATCCCACCTTTCGCTGTGGTTTTCTCAGTTGGAGTGTGTTCACCTCCCCATTGGCAATGGTTTTGTGACATGTTTTCTATCAGCTGATAGGCTTCATCGTATGGCTTATCCATAAGTGCACCGCCCGCGGCAGCGTCTATTGTCAATCTAGTATTGTATAGAAGCCCATTATAGAAAGTATGGATTGTCACCTAGTCTTCTAGACCGTGGTGAGGACATGTTCTCATCATATCTTTGAATTGTTCCCATGCTTCGTAGAGAGATTCAGTATCTTTCTGTCGAAATCCGTTGATTTGAGCTCTAAGCATAGCAGTTTTGCTTGGTGGAAAATATCTCGCTAAGAAGACGTTCTTCAATTGCTCCCACGTCGTAACGGAGTTGGATGGTAACGATTGTAACCATGTCCACGCTCTGTCTCTAAGAGAGAATGGGAAAAGACGAAGTCTTATCGCGTCTGGAGTTACTCCATTTGCTTTCACTGTGTCTGCGTATTGAACAAACTTCGTTAGATGTTCGTTCGGATCCTCAGTTGCGTTTCCTGAGAATTGGTTTTGTTGTACAGCCGACAGCAATGATGGTTTCAGCTCAAAATCATTTCGGGTAATAGCTGGGGCAGCAATGCTACTTCTAGGCTCCATCTAGGATGGTGTAGCGTATGCCTTCAGCGGTTTGTTCGGAGGTCCTTCAGCCATCGTCGGTTCTTCTTCGGATTTGGGAATGGGAGTGAGAGGATCGGGAATGTTATGTTTGAGTTGGTACTCAATAATTCGGCTTCTTAGATGTAAGAAGCGTTCTAGTTCTGCGACTGAAGGTTTCAAGATATCGCTTTGTGGGCGATCACTTGGCATACAATCGACAACACTAGTAAAGGAAAAATGAAAATTGTTTACCTAGTCTATACGGCGTAACAGAAGGTTACACTATTGACTAAACGGTTCCCCGGCAACGGTGCCAAAAACTTGATCGCGACTTTCTATGTCTAATACAACTAACTGCAAGTGCACAGTCTATCGCGTAGTAATAAAAGATATCGATCCCACAGGGACTCGTAATCAAACTAGTGTTCTCGGGAGTTACTATGTTTAGCTAGGGAGAATATGTTTTAAGGGAATAAGATTGTCACTAAAAGGGGGAACTAAGATTACTTCTTAGATTTTAATTAATTGAATCGATACGTAGTAATTATGTTCTTCAGGGATTTGATAAGTTACTGGTGTATGAAATAGTTTTCACAGTTTATTTAAGCAGAAAATGGAGATTTGAATACTCTCGTCTCACGATGGTTATTGACGCTAATCATAATCCTAAGGGCCAAACGTACACTTTCGTATCCCGTTCGGGGTTAAAACTATTTTTTTGGAAATCTCTAAGTTCTAATTCGTTTTAAAGTGCTTTCGCTGTTATTAAAACAAATGCCTAGTGTTTACTATCTGACCTTACCGCAGCTTTCGCTTGTTGGTTCATATCTTAATTAATTTCCCACTTTCGTGGCAAAACTACTTTTAAATAAGTTCTCGCTTTCGCGACGAAGTTTATTCAGTGAATCAATTTTAAACACTTAGACCATAAATTACTTTTGTGAAAAGAAAGTTTTCAAACAGGAGTTATCAAATCCCATTCGAATTATTACTACATATCGATTACCTAAGTTTAGCTAGACATGGAATTTGGAAAAATAAAACATAAATAATAATAAATAATAAATTGCATTATAATGAAACAGAAGTCGATCAAAATGAAAACCTGTAAATAATGCCAATTGGCCTTTGGGCAGATCCTCCACAGATGTTGGCAGGATTCTGTCTTTAGTTCCAAATTGATCGTACAGTGCAATAGGTATTACAGAAGAGCGGAAATGGAAATGAGGAAATGAAAAGGGAAATAAAGGAAAGGAATACAAATAGAAACTGGAAAGTAAATTTGCTCTAGAAATTAAATTCGGCAGCACTTCATGGTATGAATGCAGCACCCTTTCTGAAGTCCCCTGCTTCCCTTTTTATAGAAGTGGAATCCCAACGGTTATCTCTGAGGATGATGGACCTTGAGGCAGATAATTTAGGGAGTAGTGGACCACTTAATGGGAATTGGAACTGCTCTTTTGACGTGAAATCTGAGTGGGGCGTTTTTGCCTGCATGACGGTCGTCACAAGGTGTGACGGTCGTCACCCGTGTGACGGTCGTCATGCATCTGTGACGGTCGTCACATCAGCAAAAACAGTCTGCTGCGCTTTTCATTGTGTTTTCACTCCTTTTTCGTCCATATTTCATCTGGGATTGCTTCTTTTCTTCATGTTGCCTTGTTTAGACGTGATCGTTGAATACCTGCTAAAACATCAGACAAATACACGAAAATAACCCGAAATTGGATCGAAAACGGTTAGACTTTAGTTGAATTATGCATGAAAATATCTATATGATTTCGTGTTATCAGCTAGTATCGTCAACTTAATCTCTCACCCCCGTGTGACCGAGAACACCCTTGTCTAGCCGTAGCTTCCTGAACTACGTCATGCTCTGATTTCTCTGAAGAGAATACGTAGGCCCAAGACGCGACGTCTTGCCGAGCAACCTAACCCGTAGTTTCCCGAACTACGTAGACTCTGATTTCTCGTTCTCTGATGAGAATACGTAGGCATAGAGTGCGACGCTCTATCGAGTCAATTTTTTCCCGTTTAGATTTAGTAGCCGTAGATAGATTGTTTTTCACCCGTAGACAACCCAAGCAAGCGTGGATCCCGTCGAGTACGACGGACATGAGGGGTGGTAATACCTTCCCCTTGCGTAACCGACTCCCGAACCCAGACAATGGTTGCGACGACCTTGTCTTACCCTTTTTCGTCAGGTTTTTCCGATCGTTTCCTTTCCCGCTCCGAGGGATAAATAACGAAAGGTGGCGACTCTTCTGTTTTGCCGACACCTTATTTTCGCGAAAGCGACAGCAGGCACAAAATCCCAACCCAACCCGCCATTTTTTGGGGGGTGCGCGTGCCAGCCCTGCATGCGACGACCCATTTTTCCACCCCTACTCTTATGTGTGAAGTTACATGTCCAACAAAATAAACCCATTTTGTAATTTTGAAATCTTTTCTCCTTTGGTTATAAACTCGAATAAGTTTTTGATATTATCAAAAAGTCAAGTTTCTTATGGTGATCTTCACCAAGACATATCTTATTTTCTAATTCATAAAAAGAGTGTGATGCCCAATTTATTTAAACTAATTATTTATTTGAATTTTTTTATAAAAAATTCTTTATAATTTTTTATAAACAAAAATATATATCACTGTAAAAATTATTTTTTTAAAAAAAGTGAAACAAACAAGCATATGTTGTCTAGTTTCAGCAAAAAGAGTGGTAAAAATTGTTGTTCGATTTTTAGGAAGGCTATCAATATCTAATTTATTATCAAGACATCATAATAACTGAAAACAATGAACACGTAAGGTAAGATCACAATATGTTAATTTATAATATTGTAATTATATATTCAAGTAATTGAATAGATTCAAGCTGGTTTAAATTCCTAGCTCTTGGACTAGGGACCTCCTGGATATATTCAAGTAGGTTTTTTAGATTCGTTTTCTATCGGTTTTTTTATGGGAAATGTGGCGAGGAAGGTGGTACGGATGATGGTTGGAAGAAGGTGATCAAAAAAAGGAAGGCGAAAAGGACGAACCCGTGGGACAAGGCTAGATCGAATATGCCAAGGGTGTCACAACTGCGAAAAACAGTCGGCGGAAACAAACAGAAGAGCCACCACCAAATGTTATTATTACCAAAGAGAGGGAAAGTAAAAGATCGAATAAAACCTATCAGAAAGGAGAAGACAAGGTCATCGCAACCAAATCATGGATTCGGGAGTCAGTTACGCAAGAGGAAGGTATTAGCACCCCTCACATCTGTTGTACTCAACAGGATCCACGTTTGTTGTCTAATCAAAGGGGGGTTGAATAGATCTCTTGTTTAAAACAGAGTCGGCGCTACCAAAATTGGTTTTTAAAAATGTTTTATGCGGAAGCGGCCGAGGAACTATATTCGTCTAAAACAAACCTTTACCAAAAAAACGGATATGCGTAAAGCCTATGAAATTCGATAAAAATGAGATTTATGAATCACTAATTTGATCACACTTCAATCAGATTTTGTTCACTATAAGGTGTGACTATTTCCAATGCTTTAAAATATAGACAATTTGAAAAGACAGCCAATTGTTTTTAGTTCACACAATTGGTCAAACACTTGGAGTGCAAGACACTACAAGTGAATTCCAATATGAGATTAAAGTGCTCAAGTGTTCTATTACAATCAAGGATTGTAACAAGCTTAAAAATGGTTCAGCACTTACTCACATCAGAATTTGGTTAACACAATTGTTTGCATTCAAAACTCAGAATTTAAGCAATATAAAAGTAAAGAAAGAAACACCGATTTGTTGAGCCAGTTCCCCTGTCGTCCTCGCTCGGGGTATGTCTGCCCTCCATTATAACAATAAAATTGAGATATGTATATATAGATATAACCAGTTGGTCAATGTTTACACAAGAAGAAAATAGAGATCAAACGATCAAACACAATTTGTTGATGTAGAGCCTATTTCTTCTCGTCCCTTGATTCAAGTTGAATCAAGTCCTTCGAACCCAGTGAGTAAACCTCCAATTACGGCACACCCTTCGAACAACCCCACGGTCCTCAAATCTTGCCCGACTGATTTCAGTCACCGACGTGTCGAACCCGAATCTTCCACTCACAATCCTCCAGTTACCGCTACTAAATCGACAAATCCACCCATTCTTCGATTACATTTGCTCGGCTGAATTTGTGATGGACTGATTCATGCAAAAAACCCCAAAATCCAAGATTCTTGGAGGACAAAACCCTAACGGTTTTATTCAAGAAAAACCTACTAATTAAACCTCCGACTACGACACGCCCTTTGAACAACCCCACGGTCCTCAAATCTTGCCCGGCTGATTTCAGTCACCCACGTGTCGAACCCGAATCTTCCACTCACAATCCTCTGGTTACTGCTACTAAACCGACAAAACCACGTGTTCTTCGATTACCTTCGCTCGGCTGAATCTGTGATGCACTGATTCATGCAAAAAACCCCCAAAATCCAAGATTCTTGGAGGACAAAACCCTAATGGTTTTATTCAAGAAAAACCTACTGATTACTCATCCCAAAATAGATTACACCAATCATATGTTTGGATGTTATCACCTCTAACATGCAGAGTGCACAACAAAAATAATTATGTCTATTTGTTGAGAAAATGCTATAAAGAGGATGAAGATGATGAGAACAAATCAGTATTTTAGTTTCACTTTTCTTGTTTTTCTAAGTGTGTTTGAAAGGAAGAGCAAAACTCATTTTATATACAAGGCATAACTAATTAACAGATATAACAAATACTAAGACAGTTTCACATAACAAAATTTTGACTAAACATAAGCGAGCGGTCGACCTATGCAGAAAGGAGGGTTGACCTGAGCTTACCCGAATTTCTGATTGTGCAAAAAATAGAACCTTGCGTCGACCGGAGCATGTCATGCATCGATGCAAAACATGCAGATTTAGGAAAATAGAAATGGACATAGTATGAGTCGACTAGAGGGTCGACGTGAGCCCTCCTGAGAGTAGACCATTAAAAAGACTATCTATATGATTCGACCGGAGCTAGCTTTGAGTCGACTCAAAGCCATGAAATATGCAAAAATGCCTATTTTCATGTATCAAGTCACTTTTGATGAACTCTATTACATGGTAAGCTTGATGAGCTTGACCAACCCTACATGAAGCATAGATTTAGCCATTTATATATGTATCAATAATATTTTTGACGAATGTTTGACTCACAAGGGATAAGACATGCATGCATATGTGACACGATGATACCGTCTAAAGTACATTTTTCTATCAATTTAAGTTTTGACATCATTGAAACAAGTGTAGCTACCTATGAGGATTGCCCTCACATACTCCCCCCTTTTGATGATGGAAAAACGATAGAAACTTGGTATACGATGCATTATATCATCCTTCCCCTTACTTGATGCCTTCGTCTATATGCAATCTGCATGAATAATAAGTCTTCACATATGATGTTTTTGCTTGATATGCTTCTCCCTCTTTGGCAACATCAAAAAGAAAGAAGCAAATTGTCAATAAATTGTATAAAAGAAGAGAGATAAGCAATTTCCAGCCATTTGCAATAGGTTATACATTAACACACGTTCACATATAATGCAGTTAATGAAATCATATAAATGGATAAATAGATTAATACACAAAAGATTAAAAATAATAATTACTATTTCAGAATGAACAATAAGAATGTCTTCAAAAACAAATAAGCACATGAACCATTCTTTAAGAAATATTAATAAACTGATGACATAAGATGCAAAATGCAATATGCAAGACATCCTCAAGGTCTCCTCCCCCTAAAATGATGGCCACGTCCTCGAAAGGGATATTCCAGAGGCAGTTGTACATCAGTTCTTTCTGTGTACTCCAAGACCGCTCTATTGAGAGTGTTGAAGCTGGTGGTAAGGGCCCGATGTTGACCGGTTGCAGTTTCAACTATCCCATCTATCCTCCTCATTACAGTTGACGAAAACGCATTAAAGTTTTCGTGTGAGCCTAAAATTGGTTCTGCAATTGCGAGAACCGCTCATCTTGGGCAGTCACGAAAGAACGTTTCTCAAGATGCATTGTCCTCATCATATCAAGGAGTTCATCTGTATGTTATTCGGGGATGCGGAGGTGGTTGAGGCAGATAGCTCCAGTCAGGAGTGTCTTGATGGTCCCAATTTGGTTGTGGCATGTAGTTGGCACCTAACAATGTTTAGCCCGTGTTTTTCCAGGCACCCCACCCTTGGTCATCCTCATGCGCCAAGTGGGGTGATGAAGGTGAGAAAAACACTTAGAAGGGGGGGGGGTTGAATAAGTGTTTTAAGAAATATGGAAATAAAAACAACTCAAGATTTTATCCTGGTTCGTTGAACTCAACTACTCCAGTCCACCATATCAAAGATGATTTGCCTTTCTCTGCAAGGACTTAATCCACTATTGATCAACTAATTACAATAGAAAGCACTAAGAACAATTGTCTTAGTCTTCTCAAGAACTACAGACCACACCTTGATCTTCTTAAGGATCTTCTTACAATTTAATGTAAACTAACAAGTGTTTGAATGCTTCTAATAAGCTGTATCACAACTATGATGTTTACACTTAAGATTAAGTACAACAAAAACTATATGGTTTTATGAAAGATCTAATGAGTATGATCTTGTGAGATTTTCTCTTTTATGAATCAAGCGTGTATTTCTTTCTGAGTGATCTAGCAATGAGCCAAAGGTAAGTAGTGAATTATCAACCTCAAAATGTTGAAGTAGTTCTCCTTTTATAGCTTTTTCAAATGCCTTGAGTGATGTGCAACTGAATATAATATTTGATTGTATGACTTTTCATCACCAAAAGTATGGGCAGAGATATGCTTTATGCAGAAGAGATGACAGAAGAAGTGAAAAACATAACACACAAATGAAAGACAAAACAACCAGATTTAATCAGATTGAAATAGCACAACAACATAAGACGTTCATAGAGCAGATGATAGAAAATAGAGCAAACAAAAAACAAGTGCAAAACAAGAATGCAAAGACATGAAAAAGAAAACTAGGGCTGGCGAGAAGCAATCAAGGTCAGAAGATCCGTAATCTTAGCAGTGGACTCTTATTGCTTGGCCATCCAAGTCTTGATTTCTGCAGTAGTCTGTTCCTGTTTTATCATCCATGTTCTGATTTCCTTGACTTCTTGGACAACATCTGGAATCTCAGTCTTCATCTCAGATGCAGAAGGTTCAGAAGCAGATGCAGTTGCCATTGGATGATCAACCTCCATGTCAGATGCAGGAGGATCTTCTATCATTGCAGAATCTTCAGCAGGAGCATCTTCTAGAAGAAGCACTGGAGTTGTGATAATGTTCAGTAGAGTTTGTCTGACCATTTCAACAAACTTAGCCTTTGCATCATCAGCACAGAGGGTTCTGAGGTCAGATGCAGCATAGTTGAATTTTGATATGAATCTGTTCCAAGAAGCTTCAGATTCAGCAGGATCCAAACTAGCCATGCACTCTTTCTCCATGGAAGCAATTCCCATACGTAGTTCCTTCTTGAAATTCTTGAACAGAGTAGAAACATCTGATCTGGGTTTTGGGTTGAGAAAGTCCTCTATGGTGACAGGTTGTGATGGTTCAGGAGGTGTTTGAGTTTGTTCAGGAGGTGGGTGATCAGATGATGGATGTTCAGATGGTTGTGGTATGGATGTTTGTGGTATGGTGAGTTGAGGAATGGAGGTGTCAGCATCAGATGGTGTTGATGTAACAACATCAGATGAGGATGGTATAAAATCTATGAAGTTGAATTTGAAGCGAAGAGGGTTGTTAGATGTAGGTAGATCAGATGGTAGTGGTTTATAGGGATCAGGAATTTGTAAGCTAGTTGGTGAGGGGACTTCAGATTCATCAGAATCAAATGATTCAGTTGAATGACATGAAGTTGAAGAGAGGACATACATGGTTGCAAGTGGTGATACATCCAAAATGTCTTCAGATGATTTTTGGACAGATGGTTCAGGATTTTTGATGGTTGGTTCTTCTGGTGGTTGAGATTGTTTTTGTTGAGCTGATTGTGTTTGTTGTTCAGAGGATTGTTGTTTTTGTGATTCAGATGATGGTTGTTGTTGTGGTTCAGATTGGTTTGGTTGAGGGGGTTGATGTTCAGATGATTTCTACTGAGGGGTTTCAGATGGTAGTTGAACAGAAGATGGTTTAGACTGTGTATGAGATAAAATGGGTTCAGATGAATGAGGTTCAGATGATTTAGGTTCAGATGGTTTAGGAGGAGATGGTAGAGGTGAAGGTGAGGATGAAGGTACAGATGGTTTAGGATCAGATGTTAATACCTGGCGAATTGTTTCTCTGATTTCTTCAACAGTAGCTTCTGGAGGATTTTCCTTTTGCTTTTTGTCCTTTTCAGGCTTGTCATCAGCATCAGAGGCTTTCCTCTTGGGCTGTGCAATAGATCCTTCCTCAGCCTTTCTCTTCCTGCGCCTTTCTCTCAGAAGATTTGGCAATACTTCTCCTTCCTTCTGTACTATGTTAGCAAGCAGAGGAATACCATCTCTTAAACATTCAACAATGTAAGTCAGAATGATGTGCCTAGGTTCATCAGCACTGAACATAGGAAAATCTGCTAAAGGAATTCTCCTTCTGCTGATGTCTTCAGAGTGAAATTTCTTGGGCTTCCAACAAGCTCTGAAATGACCTTCATTCTCTTCAGAGTGTTCCCATTTATGACAGATCCTATAACATAGGACAGATCCTCTGTTACACCAGCATCATACAGATGTTTCACAAGACCATTCTCTGTTAGAATGTCTAATATCAGTCTTCCCATAGGGATCCAAGTTCTGATTTTTCCAGCTTTAACCCTTACTTCTTCTCTTGTTTCTTTGATATGGTTCAGAAGATGACTGAATAGAAGATAAGGTAAATCCACTTTCTTTCCTTTACTCATACAGAACATGAAGTACATTTGTTCTGAATTTACATAATCTGGTGAGTTAGAAGATTTCCTATGAAAGATTGAACTCATGAAGATCTTAGCCCAGATTCTATAAATAGGTTTCAGATCTCTGACCTTATTGGATGGTTCTCCAGAAACACAGACTTCTTGAAAAATGTCAGCCAAATCTACACAATCAGTAGCCATACTTGTGATTCCCTCAGTTTCCTTATACTCAAGTAGTTGTCTAATTAATTTTTCAGTGATGACAATTTCCTTCCCAAGAAAAGATGAATGAATAAACTTAGGGCAAACTTGAGCATGTATCCAGAATTCTTTTACCAAAGTTGGATAAATAGGACCCATCATCCTGTCAAAATACTTTTCCCATTTCTGAGCTTTGATGGTTGAAAGGAGATCAAAACCATTTTCTTTGATGGATTCAAAATCCACAAAGTTCTCACGCAGAACTTCAAGTTCTTTGAATGGAGTGAGAAGAGTTCTTACAGGTGCTTTGTACACAACAGCAGTTTGGGATGAACCAGCAGCATTAGGAGATGATACAGCAACAGTTGAAGTTTTCATCTGAGCAGGTGTTGAAGAAGGTGAAGCCATTGAAGTTCTTGAGATGCGTCTGGGTTTACAATAGTTTTTGGGTTTTGAAATAAGATGGAAACAATAGAGAAGGCAGAATGCATATGAGAGAAGATAAGTGTAAAGTGTGATTTGTGAAGTGTTGTGAGAATTTATAGAAAAATTTCAGGGCATGCAAAAAGACACACACTCTCAAGCGTGCACAAGTATTGAATGAAGTGAAACATAGTCAAATCAAACAATTAATGCAAAGAATAAAATCATATCAACCATTTAAGATTCTGACAGAAGGGGGGAAAATCAAGAGATTTTGGATTTTCAAAGCAATACCTCAAATGTCACTTCAGTATGGTGCACTCTACCTTTCCAGATTCTGAGCTACACGTGTTTGCTTGCATGTGCCTCTGAAACTCTTTGAGAAATGACACGTTAGGCAACGTTCAGATCCTCTGAGCCTTGTTAGTTCAGATTTACACACAAAGAAATAAACACAGAATTCAACAGAAGAAATACTTCAGAGTTTAGACATTTATCATCCAAAAAAAATTTCATCTGATGAATATTTTATTCTGGACAGAAGTCCATACTAATATTTTTCAGAATAAATTTAAATCTATCTTCAGCAAGGGGTTTTGTAAAGATATCAGCCCACTGATGATCTGTATCTACAAAGTTTAAATTGATAATTCCCTTCTGAACATAGTCTCTGATGAAATGATGTTTAATCTCTATATGCTTAGCTTTAGAGTGTAAAATGGGGTTTTTAGATAAGCATATAGCAGAAGTATTATCACAGAAGACAGAAATGTTACTTTCAAAGATCTGATAATCTTCCAGTTGACTTTTCATCCAGAGCATCTGGGTGCTACAACTAGCAGCAGCAATATATTCTGCCTCTGTTGTTGAAAGTGCAATTGTGGGTTGCTTCTTGCTGAACCAAGAGATCAGATGACTTCCAAGAAATTGACAACTTCCAGAAGTACTTTTACGTTCTACTTTGTCTCCAGCATAGTCAGCATCATAGAATCCAACTAATTTATACTCATCAGATCTTCTGTAACACAGACCCACATTAGTAGTACCTTTCAGATACCTTAGAATCCTCTTAACAGCTGTTAAGTTTGATTCTCTAGGATCTGATTGGAATCTAGCACACAGACACACACTGAATAAAATATCAGGTCTTGAAGCAGTCAAATATAAGAGAGATCCAATCATACCTCTGTAAAGTTTTTGATCAACTTTCTTACTTACCTCTTCCTTACCAAGTGTGCTTGTAGGATGCATTGGAGTCTTTGCCAATTTGCTTTCATTCAGATTGAATTTCTTCAGAAGCTCTTTGACATATTTAGTCTGGTGAATATACGTGCATTCTGGAGTCTGATTTACTTGGATTCCCAGAAAGAATCTAAGTTCTCCCATCATGCTCATTTCAAATTCAGCCTGCATAGACAAAACAAACTCCTTTCCCAGCATAATATTGGTAGATCCAAAAATAATATCATCCACATAAATTTGACAAACTAGTAAATATTTCTTAAATGTTTTACAGAAAAGAGTTGTGTCCACTTTGCCTCTGATAAAGTTCTTTTCCAGAAGAAAATTACTTAATCTTTCATACCAAGCTCTGGGAGCTTGTTTCAAACCATAAAGAGATTTTTTGAGTTTGAAAACATGTTCTGGAAATTTATCACTTTCAAAACCAGGAGGTTGATGGACATAAACCTCTTCTTCTATAATACCATTTAAGAAGGCACTCTTAACATCCATCTGATATAGAGTGATGTTATGTTGTGCAGCAAATGAAATAAGAAGGCGTATAGACTCTAACCTTGCCACTGGAGCATAAGTTTCAGTGTAATCTATACCTTCTTGCTGACTGTACCCTTGAGCTACCAGCCTTGCCTTGTTCCTAACAACTTCTCCTTGCTCATTTAGTTTATTTCTGAATACCCACTTTGTTCCAATAATGTTGAAACCTTTTGGTCTAGGAACCAGATCCCACACATCATTTCTTGTAAATTGATTTATCTCATCTTGCATTGCAAGTATCCAATCATTGTCACTCAGAGCCTCATCCACAGATGTTGGTTCAATAATAGACACCAACCCAAGAAGTGATGTTCCAGATGATCTGATAAACGACCTTGTTCTGATAGGGTCATCTTTCTTCCCAATAATCATTTCTTCTGGATGAGAAGCCTTGATTCTGGATGATCCTTTAACTGTTGGTTCTTCAGAAATATTCATGTTATTCATCTGAGCAGCTAATGGAGTTGCATCTGGCGTAGCTTCTTCTTGAGCTTTCTCTACCTTTGGTTTCTCAGATTCTATGAGAATAACTTCTCCATCTGCAGAGTTTTCAATCTGCTTTGGCTTTTGATTGCCAAGCTTATCATCAAATCTAACATGTATAGATTCCTCCACAATCTGTGTCTCAGTATTGTATACTCTGTAGCCTTTAGAGCGTTCAGAATATCCAAGCATGAAACACTTTTGTGCTTTAGAATCAAACTTGTTAAGATTCTCTTTAGTGTTTAATATAAAACAAATACATCCAAAAGGATGGAAATAAGAAATGTTTGGCTTTCTATTCCTCCACAATTCATAAGGAGTCTTTTCCAAAAGAGGTCTAATTGACACTCTGTTCTGAATGTAACATGTTGTGTTAATTGCCTCTGCCCAAAAATGTTTTGCCATGTTAGTCTCATTGATCATGGTTCTGGCCATCTCTTGCAAGGTTCTATTTTTCCTCTCTACAACTCCATTCTGTTGTGGAGTTCTAGGACAGGAGAAATCATGAGCAATGCCATTTTCATTAAAATACTTTTCAAAATATTTGTTTTCAAATTCACCACCATGATCACTTCTGACTTTAACAATTTTGAAATCTTTTTCAGTTTGGACTTATTTGCAGAAGTAAAAAAACACAGAGTGTGACTCATCCTTGTGTTTTAGGAATTTTACCCATGTCCATCTGCTGTAGTCATCAACAATGACTAATCCATACTTCTTGCCTCTGATGGATGCAGTTTTCACTGGTCCAAACAGATCAATGTGAAGTAACTCTAATGGTTTTGAAGTTGAAACAACATTTTTGGATTTAAAAGATGATTTTGAAAATTTTCCTTTCTGACATGCTTCACAAACAGCATCTGAGTTGAACTTCAGATTAGGAAGTCCTCTGACCAGATTAAGCTTATTAATCTGAGATATACGTCTCATATTAATATGACCCAATCTTCTGTGCCAGACCCATTGCTCCTCATTAACAGACATAAGGCATTTAACATTCTGAACCTTAAGTTCTGAAAGACTAATTTTATAAATGTTGTTTTTCCTTTTACCATTAAAGAGGATTGAGTCATCCTTTTGACTAACAGCTTTGCAACACTTTTGATTAAAGATAATGTCATAACCATTGTCACTTAATTGACTTATGGACAATAGATTATGAGCTAACCCTTCAACAAGCAAGACATTAGTTATGGAAGGAAGTTTACCATTGCCTATGGTTCCAGAGCCAATTATTTTACCCTTCTGATTCCCTCCAAACTAGACATCTCCTCCAGATCTAAGCTCCAGACTTTGGAACATAGACCTTTTTCCCGTCATATGTCGTGAGCATCCAGAGTCCAGGTACCATGACTGGAGCCTTGACTTTGCTGCTAAGGATGTCTGCAACATAGATTATCTTGTCCTTAGGTACCCAGATTTTCTTGGGTCCTTTTTGGTTAGTTGCCTTAAAGCTTTTTCTGAACTTCTGCCTTTCAACATAAGACTTGTTCTGATTGGCTTTAGATTTATTAAACACGGGTTTGTTCTGATTAGAACTTGTGTGTTTAATATCATTCAAGTGACCAAATGTAAATTTAGAATATAAAGGAGGATACTTGATATCCAGTTTATCTACAGATTTTGGATTTGAATCTTCATAAGAGAAAGATTTGTATCCAACACCTTTTCTATAGTTTCTGCTAATACCATAGATCATTGAAGCCATTTTGCTTCTATCTAGGCTTTTAGTTAGAAACTTCCTGAAACTATAGTTATACTCTTGTAAAATGTTTTTAGAGCATGATTCAGATTTTGAATCAGAGTTTAGTTGAGCAGTTTCTAAATTATTTTTCAATTGAAGATTTTCAGCTTTTAGTTCAGCTATTTCTGATTCAAACTTGTTACTCTCAAACTCAATATGCTTTAGAAGCGTTTTGTATTTGAGTTTAACTTTACTATAGTTTTCAAGAATATCAGATAAACTTTCAGCAAGTTCCTGTCTAGAAAGTCCAGCAAATACCTCCTCAGAATCAGATTCTGATTTTGATCCAGATGATTCAGCACTGTCCTCAATGTCAACCATGAATGCTACATTTGCACATTCCTCTTCTGACTCTGATGATGAATCATATGCATCTGAGTCATCCCAGGTAGCCATCAGAACTTTCTTTTTGTGATCTGACTTTTTTTTTGGGTTCTCCTTCTAAAGCTTTGGACAATCACTCTTGTAGTGCCCAGGTTCTTTGCATTCATAGCAAACAACCTCTTTTTTTCCAGATCGTCTGTGTCTAGAGGATTCTCCAGATCTTCTGTATCCAGAGTGTTCTCCAGATCTTCTGTGCCCAGAAGATTCTTTGTATTGATCTGGTTTTCTAAAGTTCTTGAACTTCCTTTGCTTATTTTTCCAGAGTTTATTGATTCTTCTGGATAACAAGGATAGTTCTTCTTCATCTTCAGAAGCAGACTCTTCAGAGCTTTCTTCTAATACCTGCAATGCTTTAACAGCTTTATTTGATTTTAACACAATTGACTTACCTTTCTTTAGAGGCTCATCTTCCTCTAGTTCAATCTCATGACTCCTTAGAGAACTGATTAGTTCCTCCAGCGTAATCTTGTTCAGATCCTTTGCCAGCTTCAGAGCAGTGACCATGGGTCTCCATTTGGTTGGCAAGCTTCTGATTATTTTCTTGACATGATCTGCTATAGAGTAACCCTTGTGTTGCACCCCAAATTTTGACCCCTTATATCCTCTTCATATCATATGCATTTATTTATCTAACATTAACAAGTTTCAGAGTGTATTTTGTCAAGACACAGATGGAACGGGGCTCCGTACTGATAAAATCGAAGGATTCGAGGATTGGGTGACCATCGCTTTGGGATGAATCATTCATGAAATAAGATCAAGAGTATCATAGTGGGCCATGTGTGAGTTCAATTTGAAGTGATCACCCCCAGATGGAGTACAGCGCAGTTCAGGGTACTCGATTAGGGTTTTCGAGCAGGAAAAGTCAACCGTAGTTTGACTTTGGATTTAAAGGAAGGTTCAATGATGCAACTTTGGTCCAACAAGTTTACAAGACTTAGTGAAGTCCCCTCAAAGGGTTTCAAAGTCTTGGAAGCTCCGAAACATGAACAGACAGTTCGGTAATCGCCGATCGATCGTTCGGTTGACCGGAAAGTCAACCCCCTCAAGTTTTAGGAATTGAACTTCAAGTGGTGAAGTAAAGTTGTTCCTTATGTCATGAGGGACCCACATATCAATTTTCATGATCATCGGATCAAAGACGTGAGAGTAATTGGAAAAACGGGAAACTAGGGTTTCGAAAGGGGCTAAACCCTAACTCCCTAACCGCGCACCCGATTGAAGTGGTTCAAAGCTCGTCGGAAAGCTCTTAATAAGTCCTACAAAAGTCCTATACTAGGTCACACTCAGAAAATGCATGGAATTGAAGTTATCATCAAAATCGATTCTTAGTACAAAACACTTAGTGAAATTTTGAAAATCTGGCAGCACTAAAACTTGTTTTTTGTTGACTTTGAAGGACCTTTCAACCAAGATTCACATAGATTTGGAACTTTTGGCAAACATGAATGTTGTAGAGCTACATAAGGGCTTTCCAAAATGTACAAGAACTCCCCAAGAGGAGTTAGGAGCTGAGAGTTATGAAGTGAGAAAGTTGGGCCTGTGCACTAATTTGTTAACTTGACAAAACCTAACATAAACTTGGTTTCCAACTATGCATTTCATCTCTAACCATGGATGGACATCTGATATGATGAGTTTAGAGATGGGAATAAGAAAATTCAGAAGGGCATACCAAGCAAGTACAAGATCTTGGACAAGATCCATTACTTTAATAGAAAAAGTACAAAGGTACCATAGGAGAGAGAAGGTTTGTGGCTGCAGCAGGAGGGGGCTGTCCTTTCTACCTCTATAGTCACTTCTTATGGCTTAATAGTATCTGGTTTTAGAGGCCAATGACTCTTGAAAGCATGCACCATTTGCAGAAAAAAGATCACACTTGGATTCATGAAGATTTCCCTTTCAAAACTCCCTCCAAAAAGCCAAAATACAAAGCTGCCCTCACCCTTGTCTCTCCTATAAATAGAGGCTTCCCCCTCACTTATTCTTCACACCAGAGTTGCCTACAAGATCATTGCATCACAACTCTCCTTCTTTCTTTGCTTGTAAGAAAAGAAAAGCTCAAAAACACCAAAAATGGGCATTTTACAACCTTCATGCCATTTTCATTTCTAGCCTTTCCAACACTCTCACAACCATCCACACATCTTCTAAATGACATATAGAAGGTGTATGACCCATTGAAATATCAAGAACCTCAAAAAATCAAAAAGTCAACTCTCATTCCACCATACTTTGACCAAAGCTACTAAAATCACCAAATCTTGTTCTAAACATGTTCTCAAAGTTTTGATCACTCATACACCTCAATATCATCATATCTCAACTGACCAAACACTCACCAATCATTAGAAGTTCACATCTCTTCATTTGGCATTGAAAGTACATTGCTACTTAAAGTTGAAGAAAGACTCAAAAGCAAGAAAGTGAAATAAAGAATCTCTGGGTTTCTCAACTATTTTGGCATATTCAAAAGGGTCATCAAGAGGTATGTAGCTATTTCTTATTATCCTTAGCATCATCTATCATGAATTAGCATTTTTGAGTGTTTTGTTAGAATTTAAGGTATGTACCTTTTGTTAACTTTCATGGCATATGTATAAGGGAGGATAGAGAGTCTCATGAGTATTGTTAAGTGCTTGAAGTTGTTTGTTTGTTTTTTTCATATTTGTATGATGTATCCGATGATTATGACTTGAGCTTTCTAATTCAAATTTGGTTTACTTGCTTTCACACCAAAGCTGTTAGATTCTAAAGCTAGCATAGTCTTGTTTGAACTTGAAATCTTGAGTGTTGAGGTATAGGTTCATTCCATTTATGTTGATGCTGAACTTGTATTATCACTCAATGCCATAGCTTTGAACTGTTATATCATAACCCTGCTACCACTTTCCAAATATGCATAAAGTGGTTTTCACAACAGTAGGCTTTGTTCTATTTTTATAGTAGTCATGATTGAACTCTTGGGCTGTTTGATTAAGTACTACCTAGAGTATTGCCTTCTGTGCTAGTTGGTCTTGTAACTGGCAGATTCCATTACTTTCTTGACATCAAGTATGAAGTGTAAATTCATCAAGTTAGACACCATTATCATGCTACAGATTCTGCTTAGGTTAATCATTAAGATGCTGTCATGATTGCTCATATTCACTTTCCACCACATTGCCAATACATAAAGGATGCATGAAGTCCACCTTTGATTACTACAAATTAGCACTGATTTTAGATAGCAGCCTGCACTTCTTGCCTCACTCATCATATGTGAAACCCTTGCAACTTGATCACTAGTTTGTGTTGTGTGAAGTGCTAATCTTATTCATAGACAGCTTTGAGACTTGTGTGTAATATTTCTTTTGATCTCAATTTGCTCCAATCTTGTTTTGGTTTCAAACTGTGCATTTCCATGTTTAAGTAAGCATGGGATATGTGATTTGCATCTCTATGTTGTTTATGGATAACTTTGAAGTGTAGACATATCCAATATCATAATTTTAGTTTGTATGTGAAGCCTATCTAATCTGTTTATGCCTGCTCCATGACTTGGCTCCTATTTGGCATCTTTCATTTCCAAACTTTACCTAGCATTACAGTTGTGCTTTGGTGTATAGCATTGACATATTGGTCTGCTCATTTATCATTGCATTCTAAATGTTCTAAACTTCATGCCTATATCAATTTCTGTTACTGTTCCCCTGCTGCCAGAATTTATGGAGCATCATAGGCCTCAATCCTGTTGAGACCTGTTTTAGGAGCAGTGTTGTTTAGGTTAGGATAATTTGTTGTCATATGTACACATGTGAAATCATGATAGGACCTGTATTCAAGCTTCATATTCATGTTCTTGTGCAGAATCATACCATAACATTTTGCATCAAATTCTGTCTTGAAGCATTCATGGCATAGCAGTAAAAAACTCATTTTTTTGCATAACGTATCACAGGTCTGAATTTATCTTGCAAACATGTTCATGTGTGCACTTGAAGTATGTCTATGTGTTGTATTTTGCTGTTTGGTGCATAGCATCCATATTCACATGTGTTCATAACATTCATCAAGCAAACCAATGTGACTTTTTCCATACCAATTCTTTTGTGCATCAAAACAACATTTGAACACCTCATTAATATCATTTGAAAAGTGTTGACATAATTGCTTTGACCTCAAAACTGTTATTTCAAAGTTTCATGTTTCAAGCCATTTTGTAAAGATCACATTCAAAACCACACACTTGCTACTTTTTACATAAGTTCATTTTTTTACCAAAATCACTTCACACACATTTCATAACAGTCATTTATGATGTGTGAAGATGATCACTTTGTCATGAAACCCTTCACATCAAGATCTCACTTTTGAAATGGCAATTTTCACTACAAAGTAGCATCCTACACACCAGTTTTTGCAATGGATCATTCTGATTTAACTTATGTGTTGTAACAGTTTATAATGTTCATTCCTAACATGTTTGTATAAGCTAAATGCTTGGAAACCTCATGAACACAAAACTGCACCATAAAGGTGGTTGCTGCCCAGACCAATGGAAGTTTAGATAAGCATGTCTGTTATCTTAGAAAAACCTTTACATAATTTGCCACTCAATGCCTATTTTGAAATATGCTAACTCTGATACCTTTGAAATCCAATTTTTTATACACTGCAGTCTTGTGTGTGTTAAGGTTCAGGATCTGCTGCATAAATGTGTGCATTGTGATACCATTCCTTTTTTTAAAACTGTCTTGGATTTTGGATTAATTATCTTCTGTCTAACTCATGCCAACTTACCACATTTTGCTTGCATTACAACTGCTAGTCATCTTAAGTATACAATTGGTATGTGGCTTCTATTCAATCCAGGTTAGGGATGGCCTTGAAATTCTACTGTGTAGGTGTTTGCTTTTATGAAAGTATTATTCATTATGTTGTTGAAATATGACTTGATCTTCTGGCCACGACTGTTGTGAAATGCATCAATCTATTATATGTTAAAATTGCAATTGAGGATTTGCAATCCTGCTTGTTCCAATTCATGCTTTGAGCTAGTAGTCACTTGGTGGAGTTATATACCATGTTGCATTGTAAAACTTGTTCTTCATTCTCAATAGTCTTGCACTTTCAAATTATGTTTGCAGCAGTATGTCAATTCTTGTTTCAAGTTATGTCTAATTGATCTATGAGTCTGGTATCAGTAGTTAATATGACTAGAGCTGGTGTGTAATGCTTGCATAATCTGAATCTGCATCATTTATGCCATGACCTCTTTTATTGCATCACAATTTCCATTTTTGAACTTGTTATTGAGATCCTCTTTATGTGTATGATTCTGAAAATTTGTGAGCACTATCTTCTTCCTCGATTAATTTTGAGCATGCTGGGCTTTAAGTTTGCAAAATTTGATGTTGATTTGATCAAGTTGAAGCTCAATCCGTTTGAACTTGCCTTGCTTGTTTTCCTCTTTGATCTTGGCCCAAAATATTCGCCTAGTTAGGTATATGTTTTTTTAGGGGTGGCTTTGTACTTGGATGTACAGCCACCCCAGTGGTAAGCAACTTACTCTTAACTTCGCCTTTCACCTGCATGACAAGGGTTCGATCCGGGTGGAGGTCGAACCCTTTTGTTTTTTATTTGTCCAATTTCCATTAATAAACCATTTTATCCACTCCTCTCGTTTCTCTATCACACGCGCGTGCGCGCCCCAGTGGTAAGTGTGCGTGTTTGAATGCACTAGGGCGTGGGTTCAAACCCCACCCATGCCCTTTCCTTTTTATTTGTTTGTTCATTTGATTATTTATCATGAAATCAATAAAACTTCAAATGGCCTTAATTTATTCATTTTTCATCAGTTTTAATCCGTTCTTTTTGCAACCTCTTCGTTATGATGTCTAATTTATTTTAATAAATTGTAATATCATATTTTGCTTGTTTTTACAATGCTTTGATCTCGCTTGTTAGTAGGTCCGTTCCTAGGTCTTTACCATGCGTTTCAATTTAAACTTCCTTCATTACCATGTTTTTTTATCTTGTAAGATTCACTTCCCTTATGTTTGTTAGCATATTAGGATATCACTCTCTTATTGTTTGTTAACATGTACTTTCCCCATCTTTACTTTGTCAAGTAAGTCTTTCATCATAGTTCCTCCTAAATTATGAGTCTAAACTAATTTATTTATTTGTATGTGATTGTTATCTATGCACATGGTTGTCACCTTTATCATGTTCTCAACCTTTATTAAGATTATACTTTCAATCTTTGTTAAGATATGCCTTCATCTTTGTTAAGATATGCCATTTGTAACCTTGCTTGTATATCTTGGTTGAAATCATTCATCTCTCTTGAATTACTTGCTCATTGTAATGTGCTTGCCCATCTTTGATTGTAATCTTGTTTCCTATGTTCATCATGTTTATGCTTTGTTAAGTTATCTTCCCCCAAGTGATGGAACTCTCTAGTTCTCATCAAAGTCGCCTCCCCTTTCTCCTTCCAAAGGAAATGTCTCTCCATTGACCCTTGTGTCATGGAAAGCTCATTACCCCTTTGACTTTGTTAAGTCATCCTTCAACCCTAGTTCACAAAACCCTAGACTTGGCTCAAGTCTAAAAGACCCACCTCTACTAGGAGTGATCTTCAACTAGAACCCTAGAATAGAGTTTGTAAACTCTATATAAGAATCATAGTGATGATTACTTATTCCCCCCTTTGAGTGTTGTAACATAGATCTAGAGAGTTTTGTTAAACTCTACACAAACATTATTATGTTTGTCCCCCTTTGAACCTTGATCGCAATCAAGTGTTCTTCATCCCTAGTAAGGCGAACTACGATTTGCTCTGATTCTATCCTAGTTAGGATACGTAGGCAGAGGACGCGACGTCTTTGCGAGCAAACTTAGAAACTATCCTTAGGTCTTAACCTACACCTTTTACCCAATCCCAAACCTTAGCAAATATTTAACAAACTTAGCATACAAATAAACAAAAGGTTCCTGTAGAGTACTACAGATGTTTAGGATGTGAAATACCTACCCTATGCATAACCAACCCCCGATCCCCGAATCTCTTAGCGTTATTGTAACATCGCGCAAAAGGTTCTTTCTTTCTTTAGACCTTTCCTTTGGATAAACTAAAGTCCGGTTGTAAAAGAATTAAGGTTCAAGTTAATTCAATAGCTTGATATCCAATTTTAACCGCAACAGAAATGGCGACTTCACTGGGGAACATTTACTTGAGGGTTTAGCCTATTTTGTTTAATTGCATGCTATATTTGTAAATATTTGCTTAACATGTATATTTGTCAATATATTTGTTTGTATGTTGGGTATTGGGTGCTTTGAGTGGTGAGACGGTCCTGTACCCGGACTTGAGTGAAATTATGATAGGATGGTGGTATATTCAAGAAGGCTTATAGGGAGTTGATTCCCGACCAAGCTAACTTGAGAAACCACCGCTCAGTGTAGGCCCTCTTGAAAGTTTTAGTATTGTTGATCGAGTATTCGTGAAAACAATGCTACTTTCAACGAAGGAGCCTATGACACTGTGGACTTTTAGAAAACATTCTACCCCACTTTGGCCTTATCAGGACGTAGTGCGATGGCTATAAGGAAGTATTTCCGAAATAGTCGATACGCGATACTACACTCAGACAAGATTCTCTTGAGAATATTATCAATTACCAAGTAATTTGGGAAGTCGATAATATCCGAAAGATGGGTCGATGACTCTGGGAACTTTGTAGAACCCGTTCGGCAGGTACAATCAATCCATAGCACAATCTTTGGGGATGGGTAGACCTTTGAACTCATGCTTGTCCTTAACCCTAAACCTGTGTTGTGTGCATATGCATCTTGTTTATATTTTCATATCATCATATCATCATATCATCATATCATCATATGGTTTCATGGAACTCAGACTTTGTTGTTTGTAAATATCAGAGGTCGTCATGAACATTGAAAGAAAGAAAACTTTGAAATACACTTACAAGGGTTTTAACCTAGACGATTTGAGAAGATTGAGCACCTTGGTAACAGATTCAGAGGGATTTCAAAACCGGAACGGGAAGCTGTTGCTACTCTTGAAGATAAAAATGGATAGTGGACTTCTCTCTACCCTCCTCCAGTTTTATGACCCGCTCTACCATTGCTTCACATTTCCTGATTATCAGTTAGTACCCACACTAGAAGAGTATTCTCAGTTAATCGGGTTGCCTATTCTTGAAGAATCTCCTTTTCCGATTGTAGAGAAGGACCCCAAAGAGCAGGATATCGCCAAAGCTACACGTTTAGGAGTGGATGACATAAAAAAGAATCTGATTACAAAAGGGGGAGTCTTTGGGTTCAAAGCAGAATTCTTGATTGAGAAAGCTCAATACTACGCAGATCATTTAAGCATGGATGCTTTCGAAGCTATCCTTGCCTTACTCATCTATGGTATATTCTTGTTTCCAAGCTTTGAGAATTTCGTGGACCTCAATGCCATCAAAATTTTCTTAAAGAAGAACCCTGTGCCTACCTTGTTGGCAGACGCGTACCATTCTGTTCATCTGAGGAATTTCCATAATGGGGGAATGATCACTTGTTGTGCTCCTTTATTGTACAAATGGTTCACTTCACATTTACCCAAAGCCAACGCTTTTTGGGATCCAAAGAAAGGATGGTGGTCACAAAAGATCATGGCTCTTACCCATTCTGATATTGATTGGTATAATCGTGATTATGATGGGATAATGATCATTGACAGTTGTGGGGAATTTAGCAACGTACCTCTTCTCAGCATTAATGGAGGGATCAGCTACAATCCGATACTTGCCCGCCGACAATTGGGATACCCCCTAAAAGACAAACCCAAAGGTGTTCAAGTAGAAAGCATCTTCTTCAAAGAAGGGGAAGACAGTCAAGGATTAAAAGAGAAAATTCTAGAAGCTTGGAAGCGTCTGCATAAAAAAGGAAAGAAAGATCTTGGAAAACCCAACTGTATTTCTTTAGAACCTTACCTCCAATGGGTTCGGAAAAGAGCTGTCACACTAAAGATGCCGTATCCCAAACAAGAACCTATGGCCTTAAAAGAAGAACGCCCGTTGGTCTTCATGTCTGAAGAAGAAAAGTTGAAAATTGCTTTGGTCAAAGCACAACAAACTGAAGAAGCTTGGAAGCACAAGTATCAGATAGTCATTGAAGAAAATGCAGAGCTCCGGAGACAACTCCAGTCGAAAGATGAAGAAATCCTCTCTTGTAAGAAGAGGAAGGCACTAGAGGAGCCTTATGAGCCTCAGTCTAATCCATGGAAGATAATTGTGGACAGACTCATCATTGAGAAGACTCAGTTGGAAAGAAAGATCGAGAAGCTCAACCTCAGGCTGTTAGGAGAACCTTGATAGATTGCGCCAAATTGTTTAGTTAAAACCCTTGTAAGAGGAAATGATGTTTTGTAATCTGTTTTGTTTATTAATGAAATGATGATTTCCGATGTTCAACAATCTCTGAGTTCCGTGACGACCATGTGCATTTGCATTCACACTACTTCTAATCATTCAAGGAAATTCAACTTTTTCTTTGCAGGCAACAACATGGTAAGAAGAGGCATGCTTCGAGTCCCGGATCTAAGGTTGGGTCGTCTAAGAATGCTAACCAGACTTGTTCGAAATCCTGCTGCTTTCATAGCCAAATATGGGGACCTATTGCCATTAATAAGCGCTCCAATCAATGAGCCCATGTTGCAAGCTTTGTTGGAGTTCTATCATACAACTTACCACTGCTTTGTGTTTCCGGATTTTCAGTTACTCCCGACCCTCGAAGAGTATAATGCTTACTTGAAGATCCCATGGGCTCTTACACTCCCTTATGGAAAACCAAAGAAGAAGGACTTAGCTAAAGCCCTGCATATCAAGCTGGAAGACTTACCACCAATGAGGGCGAAAGCAGGGTGGTATGGAATGGATGCTGGGCCTCTAATGGAAATGGCCGAGTATCACTATGAAAGTCGAAACCTGGGCATTTTTGAGGCAATTTTGGCACTGCTAATATATGGACTGTATCTGTTCCCAAGCAATTACGACTTCATCAGCGAGGAAGCAATACGTCTCTTCATCCTCAAGAGTCCGGTCAACGCAATACTGGCTGATACTTATGTGGTCATTCACCGTTTTGCCTTGTATGATTGTGGGCGATACTCATGCTGTCTTGCACTACTCGACCGATGGTTTACTTCTCATCTGCCAAGGACCCATATCCTTTGGAGGCTTCCTACCAAAAACGCTTGGGTTTCTAAACTTGTCACTCTCAAACACCATGATATCACCTGGTACGACACTAGCATCGGCGACCAAATCATGATTTCCAGTTACGGAGATTTTCCCAATGTACCTCTCATTGGGATAGAAGGGGTGATCACTTATAATCCTATCCTTGCTAGGCGTCAACACGGGTATCCTACCGGGCCAGAGCCTGAACCAGAACTGTTGAGGCCCCGCTTCTGTGAGACAGGTCGCAACCAAGAACTAGAAGCTAATGCCGAATACGCTCAAAGAGATCCACACCTTATGGGCCCAACTCCGATGGAGAATGCAAGTTGCCTAACCACCAGGGGGTACCTGCTATGGTCAAAAGAAATTGCTTTAATCATGTTCTACACTCACGACTACGAGATAACCATGGAACCCGAAGTCCCCGCAACTAGGGAAGAACTGAAATACGCTTTGGTTAAAGCGCAAAGGGAAAATGAAGACCTGTGGGAGATTATCCGCCAGGATCAAGTTCATGCCGGGGTCCAAGAAGGAGAAGGGTCGTCTTGTTAAATTGGTTTTTGTTTCGTCATTTCCCTGCTTTCCCTAAAAAAGGATTGAAATCCTGCTTGTTGCATTTACTTTCATTGTAAGAAAAGTCTTGCTTTTTTAAGCAAAGACCACTCTATTGTAATAGATTCCCAGCTATCAAATGAAAACGCTTTTTAAAGCACGTCGCCACATGTTGGTCTAACTTTTTGTTTGTAAATGAAAATCTTGAGTTTCCTTGAATGGTTCATGCATCTGCATTCGCATGTCATCCTACATCAATCTTGCATTTGGGGTTCCGCAGCTCATCTTTTGTTCTTGTCCAGAGAGAGAGAAAAGAAGGAGTCACGCTGAGTACTCACCGATACAACACACGGTCCCAAGCTCAAAAGAAGATGGCAGATAACGATCAAAGGTTCGACCGAATGGATAATGACATTGAAGGGATCAAAGGGGACGTCAACCAGATCTTAGAAGCCCTCAACATGATCAAAGCAAAAATGGATACACAACCTACAGTGGTCTCCGAAGTTGCCACAACAGCAGCCAATGTCACGATGGCTCCTGTTACTTCAGCAGAGTTTCCCTATGGCATGTCCCGGGATTTTGTACCACCTTTCAACGGCATGCAGTCTTCAGGTCTCAATCCGTTGTTCGACTCAACGATCAGAAACCCCATTTTTACTACAGCAGGTGGTCCCACCACGGTACGACCAGTCTTCGCCAATCAACAGCCAATCTTTGATATACCCGATGGATCCGAAGCTGAGGATGAAAAACACGAGAAGTTAAGGGTAGAGATGGACATCATGGCCAAGAGGATGAGGGCCATTGAAGGAAATCATGTCTTTGGATCTGATGCCAAGGATCTATGTCTGGTATCTGGATTAGTGTTCCCTCAGAAATTTAAAATACCGGTCTTCGACAAATATGAAGGGACTACTTGTCCTAAAGAGCACTTAATCATGTACTGTAGGCGGATGGCTCCGCATATTGAAAATGATAAACTGTTAGTACACTGTTTCCAAGATAGTTTGAAAGGAGCTTCAGCCAAATGGTATCTCGGTTTAGATCAAGCTAAGATTCACAGTTTCCAAGACCTCTCAGATGCTTTTATTCAACAGTACAAGTACAACATGGACCTAGCTCCAGACCGCCGTCAGCTTCTTAATATGACGCAGAAAAATACCGAAACCTTCAAAGAGTATGCGCAAAGGTGGCGCGGAACTGCAGCACAGGTAGAGCCTCCTCTTACTGAGAAGGAGTTGGCAGATTGGTTTGTGGATACAGTTCGACCCGAATTCTATGAACGTTTGATCAGCAGCGTTACAACAAATTTCTCTGATATTGTGGCAGTGGGGGTTAAGGTAGAAGCGGGTTTGAAGAGCGGAAAAGTGACTACTTCAAATGTTACTTCAAGCGCCAACACGGCAAAAAAGCCAGTCAGCTCGTTCCACAAAAAGAAAGAGGGAGAAGTGAGCGCAATCACATATGGAAAGAAAGTACAAAGCTCTCGAAGCCTCCACCAACAGTACCAACCATCATATGTAGCGGCAGTAACCCCGGTTTTTCAGCCTTCTTCGCAGCATGGTCCCCAACCTGGGGCATTCAACAATCAACACCAGTATCAGCCTGGCGGTCAGCAACAGTATCGCACCAGTAATCAACAACAAAGCCAGCAGCCGCAGGGCCAACAACCTCAGAACAGGGCCCCAAGGGCAAATTATCCAGCAAATAGGCCAAAGATACATCCTATTCCAATGAGTTACACTGACCTGTTTCCCATGCTAGTAGAAAGAGGGTTGGTTAAAACAAGAAAATTGGGTGCTCCACCTAATCCACTCCCGTTCTATTATGATGCGAATGCTCGCTGCCCATTTCATGAGAATGCTCCAGGCCACAATCTCGAAGGTTGCTTCGCCCTTCAGCACCTAGTTCGTGAGCTTATCGAAAAGGGAACTCTATCCTTCGAAGATAATCCGCCCAATGTTAAAAGCAACCCTCTTCCCAATCATGGTGGAGTCAATGCCATTACTGAAGAAGGGGAGGGGTCAGAAGATAAGAAGGTTACCACCATTGGTGAGATCAAAGTGCCATTAGCAGACCTACACAAACGCCTCGCTCAGGCATGGTTACTCAAGACATCTCACGAAGATTGCAAAGAATGTATGCTGAATCCTGAGGGTTGTGACGCTGTGAAAAAGGATATTCGAGCTATGATTGAACAAGGAATGATAGAAATCGCTAACCGAAAAAAGGAAGAAGATGTGGCAGTCATCGAGCCTGTGTTTAACATACCAGGAGAATCCTACAAAGGAGCTGGGTCCAGAGATGGTAACAGTAACAAAAACTACAAGAATATTCGGCCAGTATTTCGTGATGACGAACCCCCGAAATTCGGGAGGGGACAGACTAGGTTTGAGCCAAGAGGAGGATTCCAGCCTCGCCCAAGAACCGTGACACCAAAACAAGATTATTCATGGTGTGAAGGGATTTTCAAAGAAAAGAAACCAGTAAGTGTGGCCAATATCGCCGGTGGAAGCAAAATGACTCGGAGTGGTCGTGTCTATCAACCTCGAACATACAGCGAGGCTCCTCCACCAGCAGTTCCCGTTCAAAAGACGCCCGTTCCTCAGAAGCCTGTTCCGGAGACAACCACTGACAAAGAGCCTTTAAGAAAAGAAAGTCTCAAGAACGATGAAGAAGAATTCTTGAGAATCATTCGACGAAGCGATTATAGGGTGGTGGACCAATTGAATCAGACACCCTCCAAGATCTCGGTCATGGCTTTGCTTTTGAGTTCTCCAGCACACCGCCAGGCATTACTCAAAATCCTAACGCAAGCTCACGTTACTAAGGATATTACAGTGGGGCAGTTCGACTCCGTTGTAGCAAATATCACTGCCTGCAACACCTTGAGCTTTGATGATAATGATCTAACGGCTGAGAAGCGCAAGCACAATCGTGCCTTGCATGTATCAGTCAAGTGTGAAGCAGACACAATGTCCCGAGTTCTTGTGGATACCGGATCAGCGCTCAATGTAATGCCTAAAAGAACTTTGGCCAAGCTGGCATATCAAGGCGCTACCATGAGACCAACTTCTCTTATAGTCAAGGCGTTCGACGGATCCAGGAGAACCGTGATAGGAGAAGTTGATCTCCCTATTCTAATTGGACCACAAATCTTTGAAATCACCTTCCAGGTGATGGACATAAATCCGGTTTATAGCTGCTTATTGGGAAGACCCTGGATTCATACAGCTGGCGCTGTCACTTCCACGCTCCACCAAAAAATGAAGTTTGTTGTAAATGACCAGCTAGTCATTGTCCATGGAGAAGAGGACTTGATGGTAAGCAACTTGTCATCTTTCCGGTATATTGAGGCTGAGGAAGACTCTCTCGAAACAGCTTTCCAAGCACTAGAAATAGCTCACGCTGTTCTAGTAGATGAATCAGACATAACCCAAAGGCCATTATTTACCTCTGCTCAAAGTATTAAGGCGGCACTGAAAGCCGGAGTCCCACTGGGTTGGGGAGAGGTCATCGAAGTCAACGCTCGGGCCAAGAATGATCGACAGGGGTTGGGTTACAAACCAACTCCGGAAGGCGAGCCGGAAGAAAGCACCATGAGGAAGAAGTCCTTAAAAGAGATATTCACCAGCGGCGGTGTACAAGTTAACGCCATTATTTCTGAAAATGAGGACGGTAATCTGGATCATCTAATAATTAGAGGAGGAGGAGCATTGCGCAATTGGGAGGCTGTGGAAGTTCCCATCTTTTTACCTTTAGAGTAATTCATTCTGCCTGTTAGCTTTGTGTCTTTTTTTAAAAAAATTTCTCGGTCTTGCCCAAGACTTGTGAATTATTTTGTACTGGGCCACTTTGCAAAAATTGAAAATCATTAATGAAAAAGTGTTTTTGTTAAAACTCTTGTTATTGTTTGCACGTCACTTTCACTCTTTTTGGAAAAATGGCAATCTCTTTTGGAAAATAATAAAAACCACCCTTCATCTGCATGTTTGTGTGAGTGCCTAATTATTCCTAAATAAAACATGCAGAATACCCCCATCAACCACAGAATCCTATGATCATTCGGTTCCTTCTATTAGCGGTTCATTCGTCTTTCAAGCTGAAGAAGGGAACGAAGGAGAGTTAGAGGTCCCAGAAGAGCTAAAGAGAATAGCTGAGCATGAAGATGATTATATCCAGCCCCATAAAGAGCAGACGGAAGTCATTAACTTGGGGTCAGAAGAGGACAAAAGGGAAGTCAAGATCGGGGCGTCATTAAGGCCAGAAATCAAAGATAAGTTGATACTAATCCTCAGAGATTTTGTTGACATATTTGCTTGGTCCTACCAAGATATGCCAGGGTTAGATACTGACATTGTCATGCACAAGCTCCCCCTGAAACCAGAATGTCCTCCGATCAAACAAAAGCTTCGCAGGTCGAGACCAGATATGGCACTTAAAATCAGAGATGAGGTCAAAAAGCAAATAGATGCTGGTTTTCTAGCAGTATCCAAATATCCCGAATGGGTAGCCAACATTGTACCGGTCCCAAAAAAGGATGGCAAGGTCAGGATGTGCGTTGACTACAGAGATCTAAATAAAGCAAGTCCGAAGGATGATTTCCCATTACCACATATTGACACTTTGGTAGATAACACGGCAAGCTTTGCAGTGTTCTCATTCATGGATGGGTTTTCGGGCTATAACCAGATAAAAATGAATCCAGAAGACATGGAAAAAACGACTTTCATCACACCATGGGGCACCTATTGTTATAAGGTAATGCCTTTTGGTTTGAAGAACGCAGGGGCAACATATCAGAGAGCTATGGTCACACTATTTCATGATATGATGCACAGAGAAATCGAAGTATACGTGGATGATATGATTGCAAAATCCCAAAGTGAAGAAGACCACTTGGATCATCTACTAAAGCTATTTGAAAGACTCCGAAAGTATCAATTGAGACTAAATCCAGCCAAATGCACCTTCGGAGTTCGCTCAGGCAAGCTACTTGGTTTCATCGTTAGTCAGCGAGGAATTGAGGTAGACCCTGACAAGGTTAAAGCAATCCAGGAGATGCCTGCTCCTAAAACTGAGAAACAAGTTAGAGGTTTCCTTGGACGTTTGAATTACATCTCCAGGTTCATCTCCAACCTGACTCCTACCTGCACACCGATCTTCAAGTTGTTACGAAAGGATCAAACAGTGGTATGGAATGAAAATTGCCAGGCGGCGTTCGACAAAATCAAGCAGTATTTGCAAGAACCTCCAGTGCTGATTCCTCCGGTACCTGGAAGGCCTTTGTTCATGTATATGACCGTATTAGAAAGTTCGATGGGCTGTGTCTTGGGCCAAACGGATGAGTCAGGGAAGAAGGAACATGCAATCTATTATCTAAGTAAGAAGTTCACTGATTGTGAGAGTCGTTACTCTCCCCTGGAAAAAGCTTGTTGTGCGTTGGCATGGGCTGCTAAACGTCTGAGGCAGTACATGATTTGCCACACTACGATGCTGATTTCTAAGATGGACCCCATCAAGTACATCTTTGAGAAACCAGCTCAGACAGGAAGATTAGCCCGATGGCATATGCTCCTATCAGAATATGATATCCAGTACGTTGCTCAGAAATCCATCAAAGGGAGCATTTTGTCAGAACACCTTGCAGAGTATCCTATGGAGGATTATCAACCGCTCAAGTTCGACTTTCCCGATGAAGATGTGATGTATATTCAGCGCACGAAACCAGAGCCTGGTCCAGAGGAAGGCCCCGAGCCAGGGTCCCGTTGGGAGATGATGTTCGACGGAGCGTCAAACAAAAATGGACATGGCATCGGAGCTGTTCTAAAAAATCCAACTGGAGGGTACACTGCGGTCACAGCCCGACTCTGTTTCTCTTGTACAAACAACATAGCGGAATATGAAGCCTGCATCCTGGGGTTGGAGGCTGCCATTGATCTCCGTATCAAAATTTTGGAAGTAATTGGTGATTCTGCTTTAGTGATATACCAACTCAAAGAGGAATGGGAAACCAGGGATGAAAAATTGATTCCTTATAAGACCCACATCCTAGAGATGGCTGAGTATTTCGATGAAATTACCTTCAAGCATGTACCAAGGGCGGAAAATCACATTGCCGATGCATTGGCCATGATGGCATCCATGTGGAAAGTCCAGTTTGTTAACGAAGCACCTCTGATTCGCATCGAAAGAAGGACAGTACCCGCATACGTCATGGCAATGGACGAAGAATTTGGGGAGAAGCCGTGGTTTTATGATATCAAGAATTTCCTTCAAAATCAAGAATACCCCGCTGACGCATCCACAATTGACAAAAGAGCGATACGGAGGTTGTCATCTAAATTCTTCATCAGCAATGGCATCTTGTACAAGAGAAATCATGATATGGTCTTACTCCGATGTGTCGATGAAAGTGAGGCGAATCTCATAATGGCCGAAGTACACGAAGGGACCTTCGGCACCCATGCAAATGGCCACGCCATGGCTAAGAAAATATTAAGAGCGGGTTACTTCTGGTTAACTTTGGAGACGGATTGCATACTCTTCGCTCGAAAGTGTCATAAATGTCAAGTTTATGCTGATAAAGTGCATGTCCCTCCGCATCCTCTCAATGTGATGACGTCACCTTGGCCTTTTGCAATGTGGGGCATAGATATGATCGGGGCAATAGAGCCTAAAGCCTCTAATGGTCATCGCTTCATCCTTGTCGCAATTGATTATTTCACCAAATGGGTGGAAGCAGCGTCATATGCGAATGTGACGAAGCAGGTGGTCGCACGCTTCATTAAAAAGGAAATTGTCTGCCGATATGGTATCCCTAACCAGATCATCACTGACAACGGGTCGAATCTGAACAACAAAACAATGAAGGAACTCTGTGACGACTTTAAGATCAAACATCATAACTCGTCCCCTTACAGACCTAAGATGAATGGCGCAGTTGAGGCTGCAAACAAGAACATCAAAAAGATAATACAAAAAATGGTCGTAACTTATAAAGATTGGCACGAGATGTTACCATTTGCTTTGCACGGCTACCGGACATCAGTACGCACTTCGACAGGGGCAACTCCCTTTTCCCTAGTATACGGGATGGATGCGGTGCTACCCATTGAAGTCAAAATACCTTCCTTGAAGATCTTGACGGAAGCAGAGTTGGATGAAGACGAGTGGATAAAAGAAAGATTTGATTCGTTGAATCTCATCGACGAAAAAAGAATGACGGCCATGTGTCACAGTCAAATCTATCAACAAAGGATGGCCCGGGCATTCAATAAGAAAGTTCGTCCCAAAGAGTATAGAGAAGGAGAGCTGGTGCTTAGAAAAATCCTACCTACACAAAAAGACATGCGTGGCAAGTGGATGCCCAACTACGACGGCCCTTTCGTTGTGAAAACTGTTTTCTCCGGAGGATCTCTGATTCTCGAAACCATGGATGGCGAATCACTCAAGTATCCCATCAACTCGGACGCAGTAAGAAAATACTACGCCTGAAAACGGATGCATAGAAAGAGAATTTCAATGCCTCGACAAGAAAAACCCAATGTTTGAAAGATGTCGGACGCTGGGGCGGACTCCTGTGCAGAGTATTAGAAGAAAGGGTCAAAACGTGTTGTTCTCGTCAGAAGCGGCAAAACAAGTGAACTAATAGTCGGAAGGACCAAATTATTATGGGATTCTGTAATCTTTTCTGTTGCCATTTTTCAAAACTTTTAAAGTCCCCAAGGCTTTATCTTTTGTAAAGTTCTTGTCCATCAATAAAATCAGTTCTCTCTTTGGCCAAATCATTGTTATGATCTGCTATTTTTGTTATGCAATTTCACTTATTTATTAATAAGAATTTTTTATTGAAAGCAAAGTGTTTTGAAAAAACCTAAGCCCTGATTTGAAAAGAAAGAAGGAGAAAGCACAATTTGACAAAATGATTGAAAAGTTCCAAAGGTAATATGATGATATTACACAGTTCTTGAAGTTGTGGAAATCGCTGTTGTCTTTGACCGAGATAAATACGTCCGATAGAAATTCTAGCTAGACTTTTTCCTTGCAAGATTATGGGGGACATTACTGAGGAAAGAATCGTTATCTGTATCAAAGAAGGAAGTGTCGCCTGATTTGAGGCATTTTGAAGCTCAGCGTGATAAGTTCCCGCTTTATTGGATTTTCTTTTGTCCCGCCGGGTCGTTTTGTGTCTTGCATACAGCATCATGCTAGCATACGCATTTGTTTGCATTCCCACCATTGAGGTCCTTTGGTCGTTACCTTTATCGTTATTTTGTTGTTACAAGTCCGTTTAGAGTTGACACCCTGGGATTTCCTTATTTTTGTTCTGGGAGAGCAGTGGTGACTAGCAATGCTTGGTTTATACAAACAGGGGGTTATTACCAATTTTCACCTTCGATTGGGTTATCACTAACAAACTGTGAAAGACTAGCGGTCACTAGCACGTATTCAGAACTAACTATGTTTGGTATAGTAGTTTGGTCTTCACCAGCAGGTTTCCAAACCCGTTCGTCACTAATTCGGTTATAAGGCCAACCAATTGTTATTGGAGTCCTTTTGATTTGGTTTTCACCAATCTGTGCCAAGAAATCTAGTGGTTACTAGTATTGCCTTCTAAAACCAATGGTCACTGATACTTGAGTTGGTCGCCACCAAAATTCCCTGAAAAGCCCAATAATTATTGGCATCGCCTGGAGTCCAATAGTCATTGGTACCTGTTTGATTTGGTTATTACCAGTCTTTTTGAATCTAGTAGTTACTAGTGTTACCTTCAGACCCAATTGTTATTGGTGGCTTTTGATTTGGTTATTACCAATCTTTCTAAGTCTACTGGTCACTAGCATTGCTTGGAAAATCTAGTTTTCACTAGCCGTGTCCAGTACCAGTTGTTATTGGTATACCACTGGACTTGGTTGTCACCAGTTACCATAAGCCCAATGATTATTGGCATTGTTTAAATCAGATTGTTATCACCACTTTGGTCTGGTCGTTACCAAACTCTGTTAAAATCCAATCGTGATTGGTACCCTTTGATTTGGTCATCACCAGTCTCCTCTAAGTCCAGTAGTCACTAGCATGGCTTGAAAGCTAATTGTTACAAGTTGATTGTTACCAACTTCCCCAACCGAAGTCCTGTGTTTTTGTCAATATCGTTTGGAATTCCCAATTGTAATTGGAACTTTGGTTCTGGTCGTCACCATTACCCCAGGAAGTCTAGTGGTAACTAATACCTTGGAAAAAGACCGTTTGATTTTGGTCGTTACCAATCTCCCCAGTTAAGCCTAGTGGTTACTAGCATTATCATAACCAATCGTATTTGGAACACTGATTTGGTAGTCACCAGTTCTTTCTAAGTCCAGTGGTTACTGGCATTTCTTGAAAACTAATCGATATTAGTACCGTGAGGTTTGGTTGTTACCAATTTCCCCAGCTGAAGTCCTGTTTTGTCCGAAATTCCCAACTGTGATTGGAACTTTGGTTTGGTTGTCACCATCACCCTCAGGAAGTCTAGTGGTAACTAGCACTATTGGAAGCCATTTGTTATTCTGGCCGTCACCAGTGTCCCCGGTTGAAGCTTTTGCTTTTCCAGTCGAGTCTCGGAGAACTAGTGGGTACTAGTTTCCCCGGCACGTCCGGTCTTGTTTCTAACCTTTTCTTGAAGATCCCGTTTGAACTCTTCATTATGGGAAATTTCTCATCTGGTTATCCTCAGTGAGACTCGTGTCTCCATTCTGTCTTTTCCCTGTTGAAGTTGTGCTTCCCCAGTGAATTTATTCCCCAACGAAGTTTTCCCCATTGGGTTTCTTCCCCAGTGTGGTTTGCGTTTCTTTTCTTCCGTTTCCCCAGTGAAGAATTATTATCTTCCCCGGTGGACTTCCTCATCTGGTTATCCCCAGTGAGATTCGTTTCTCCTTTCCCCAATGAAGATGTGTCTTCCCTGGTGGAATTTGTGTCCCCTGCGTGAAAGATTCCCTTGAACAAACATCATTACTCATGTCTGAACTATCTTGCTTACTTCGCTCGGAATTTTTCCCCAGTGTGTTGGGTCCTCGTGAGTGGTTACTCGTCGTTTCGCCGTTCTTTTATATTTGCTCGTGTGTCCGCATCTGTATTACATTCAAGCATCATATGACATCATTTAGATTCATGGCATGATCGCATTTGTCCTTTTGCATATCATCGGATCTAAGGGACAAAATTTCTGGTTTGCTATATTTAAATACCTTTCACACGATTTCTATGAGGATTGTCATCTCTCATTACCATCTAGTGAAGATATTTAAATAGGGGCATCTGCACCCCAAATTTTGACCCCTTATATCCTCTTCATATCATATGCATTTATTTATCTAACATTAACAAGTTTCAGAGTGTATTTTGTCAAGACACAGATGGAACGGGGCTCCGTACTGATAAAATCGAAGGATTCGAGGATTGGGTGACCATCGCTTTGGGATGAATCATTCATGAAATAAGATCAAGAGTATCATAGTGGGCCATGTGTGAGTTCAATTTGAAGTGATCACCCCCAGATGGAGTACAGCGCAGTTCAGGGTACTCGATTAGGGTTTTCGAGCAGGAAAAGTCAACCGTAGTTTGACTTTGGATTTAAAGGAAGGTTCAATGATGCAACTTTGGTCCAACAAGTTTACAAGACTTAGTGAAGTCCCCTCAAAGGGTTTCAAAGTCTTGGAAGCTCCGAAACATGAACAGACAGTTCGGTAATCGCCGACGATCGATCGTTCGGTTGACCGGAAAGTCAACCCCCTCAAGTTTTAGGAATTGAACTTCAAGTGGTGAAGTAAAGTTGTTCCTTATGTCATGAGGGACCCACATATCAATTTTCATGATCATCGGATCAAAGACGTGAGAGTAATTGGAAAAACGGGAAACTAGGGTTTCGAAAGGGGCTAAACCCTAACTCCCTAACCGCGCACCCGATTGAAGTGGTTCAAAGCTCGTCGGAAAGCTCTTAATAAGTCCTACAAAAGTCCTATACTAGGTCACACTCAGAAAATGCATGGAATTGAAGTTATCATCAAAATCGATTCTTAGTACAAAACACTTAGTGAAATTTTGAAAATCTGGCAGCACTAAAACTTGTTTTTTGCTGACTTTGAAGGACCTTTCAACCAAGATTCACATAGATTTGGAACTTTTGGCAAACATGAATGTTGTAGAGCTACATAAGGGCTTTCCAAAATGTACAAGAACTCCCCAAGAGGAGTTAGGAGCTGAGAGTTATGAAGTGAGAAAGTTGGGCCTGTGCACTAATTTGTTAACTTGACAAAACCTAACATAAACTTGGTTTCCAACTATGCATTTCATCTCTAACCATGGATGGACATCTGATATGATGAGTTTAGAGATGGGAATAAGAAAATTCAGAAGGGCATACCAAGCAAGTACAAGATCTTGGACAAGATCCATTACTTTAATAGAAAAAGTACAAAGGTACCATAGGAGAGAGAAGGTTTGTGGCTGCAGCAGGAGGGGGCTGTCCTTTCTACCTCTATAGTCACTTCTTATGGCTTAATAGTATCTGGTTTTAGAGGCCAATGACTCTTGAAAGCATGCACCATTTGCAGAAAAAAGATCACACTTGGATTCATGAAGATTTCCCTTTCAAAACTCCCTCTAAAAAGCCAAAATACAAAGCTGCCCTCACCCTTGTCTCTCCTATAAATAGAGGCTTCCCCCTCACTTATTCTTCACACCAGAGTTGCCTACAAGATCATTGCATCACAACTCTCCTTCTTTCTTTGCTTGTAAGAAAAGAAAAGCTCAAAAACACCAAAAATGGGCATTTTACAACCTTCATGCCATTTTCATTTCTAGCCTTTCCAACACTCTCACAACCATCCACACATCTTCTAAATGACATATAGAAGGTGTATGACCCATTGAAATATCAAGAACCTCAAAAAATCAAAAAGTCAACTCTCATTCCACCATACTTTGACCAAAGCTACTAAAATCACCAAATCTTGTTCTAAACATGTTCTCAAAGTTTTGATCACTCATACACCTCAATATCATCATATCTCAACTGACCAAACACTCACCAATCATTAGAAGTTCACATCTCTTCATTTGGCATTGAAAGTACATTGCTACTTAAAGTTGAAGAAAGACTCAAAAGCAAGAAAGTGAAATAAAGAATCTCTGGGTTTCTCAACTATTTTGGCATATTCAAAAGGGTCATCAAGAGGTATGTAGCTATTTCTTATTATCCTTAGCATCATCTATCATGAATTAGCATTTTTGAGTGTTTTGTTAGAATTTAAGGTATGTACCTTTTGTTAACTTTCATGGCATATGTATAAGGGAGGATAGAGAGTCTCATGAGTATTGTTAAGTGCTTGAAGTTGTTTGTTTGTTTTTTTCATATTTGTATGATGTATCCGATGATTATGACTTGAGCTTTCTAATTCAAATTTGGTTTACTTGCTTTCACACCAAAGCTGTTAGATTCTAAAGCTAGCATAGTCTTGTTTGAACTTGAAATCTTGAGTGTTGAGGTATAGGTTCATTCCATTTATGTTGATGCTGAACTTGTATTATCACTCAATGCCATAGCTTTGAACTGTTATATCATAACCCTGCTACCACTTTCCAAATATGCATAAAGTGGTTTTCACAACAGTAGGCTTTGTTCTATTTTTATAGTAGTCATGATTGAACTCTTGGGCTGTTTGATTAAGTACTACCTAGAGTATTGCCTTCTGTGCTAGTTGGTCTTGTAACTGGCAGATTCCATTACTTTCTTGACATCAAGTATGAAGTGTAAATTCATCAAGTTAGACACCATTATCATGCTACAGATTCTGCTTAGGTTAATCATTAAGATGCTGTCATGATTGCTCATATTCACTTTCCACCACATTGCCAATACATAAAGGATGCATGAAGTCCACCTTTGATTACTACAAATTAGCACTGATTTTAGATAGCAGCCTGCACTTCTTGCCTCACTCATCATATGTGAAACCCTTGCAACTTGATCACTAGTTTGTGTTGTGTGAAGTGCTAATCTTATTCATAGACAGCTTTGAGACTTGTGTGTAATATTTCTTTTGATCTCAATTTGCTCCAATCTTGTTTTGGTTTCAAACTGTGCATTTCCATGTTTAAGTAAGCATGGGATATGTGATTTGCATCTCTATGTTGTTTATGGATAACTTTGAAGTGTAGACATATCCAATATCATAATTTTAGTTTGTATGTGAAGCCTATCTAATCTGTTTATGCCTGCTCCATGACTTGGCTCCTATTTGGCATCTTTCATTTCCAAACTTTACCTAGCATTACAGTTGTGCTTTGGTGTATAGCATTGACATATTGGTCTGCTCATTTATCATTGCATTCTAAATGTTCTAAACTTCATGCCTATATCAATTTCTGTTACTGTTCCCCTGCTGCCAGAATTTATGGAGCATCATAGGCCTCAATCCTGTTGAGACCTGTTTTAGGAGCAGTGTTGTTTAGGTTAGGATAATTTGTTGTCATATGTACACATGTGAAATCATGATAGGACCTGTATTCAAGCTTCATATTCATGTTCTTGTGCAGAATCATACCATAACATTTTGCATCAAATTCTGTCTTGAAGCATTCATGGCATAGCAGTAAAAAACTCATTTTTTTGCATAACGTATCACAGGTCTGAATTTATCTTGCAAACATGTTCATGTGTGCACTTGAAGTATGTCTATGTGTTGTATTTTGCTGTTTGGTGCATAGCATCCATATTCACATGTGTTCATAACATTCATCAAGCAAACCAATGTGACTTTTTCCATACCAATTCTTTTGTGCATCAAAACAACATTTGAACACCTCATTAATATCATTTGAAAAGTGTTGACATAATTGCTTTGACCTCAAAACTGTTATTTCAAAGTTTCATGTTTCAAGCCATTTTGTAAAGATCACATTCAAAACCACACACTTGCTACTTTTTACATAAGTTCATTTTTTTACCAAAATCACTTCACACACATTTCATAACAGTCATTTATGATGTGTGAAGATGATCACTTTGTCATGAAACCCTTCACATCAAGATCTCACTTTTGAAATGGCAATTTTCACTACAAAGTAGCATCCTACACACCAGTTTTTGCAATGGATCATTCTGATTTAACTTATGTGTTGTAACAGTTTATAATGTTCATTCCTAACATGTTTGTATAAGCTAAATGCTTGGAAACCTCATGAACACAAAACTGCACCATAAAGGTGGTTGCTGCCCAGACCAATGGAAGTTTAGATAAGCATGTCTGTTATCTTAGAAAAACCTTTACATAATTTGCCACTCAATGCCTATTTTGAAATATGCTAACTCTGATACCTTTGAAATCCAATTTTTTATACACTGCAGTCTTGTGTGTGTTAAGGTTCAGGATCTGCTGCATAAATGTGTGCATTGTGATACCATTCCTTTTTTTAAAACTGTCTTGGATTTTGGATTAATTATCTTCTGTCTAACTCATGCCAACTTACCACATTTTGCTTGCATTACAACTGCTAGTCATCTTAAGTATACAATTGGTATGTGGCTTCTATTCAATCCAGGTTAGGGATGGCCTTGAAATTCTACTGTGTAGGTGTTTGCTTTTATGAAAGTATTATTCATTATGTTGTTGAAATATGACTTGATCTTCTGGCCACGACTGTTGTGAAATGCATCAATCTATTATATGTTAAAATTGCAATTGAGGATTTGCAATCCTGCTTGTTCCAATTCATGCTTTGAGCTAGTAGTCACTTGGTGGAGTTATATACCATGTTGCATTGTAAAACTTGTTCTTCATTCTCAATAGTCTTGCACTTTCAAATTATGTTTGCAGCAGTATGTCAATTCTTGTTTCAAGTTATGTCTAATTGATCTATGAGTCTGGTATCAGTAGTTAATATGACTAGAGCTGGTGTGTAATGCTTGCATAATCTGAATCTGCATCATTTATGCCATGACCTCTTTTATTGCATCACAATTTCCATTTTTGAACTTGTTATTGAGATCCTCTTTATGTGTATGATTCTGAAAATTTGTGAGCACTATCTTCTTCCTCGATTAATTTTGAGCATGCTGGGCTTTAAGTTTGCAAAATTTGATGTTGATTTGATCAAGTTGAAGCTCAATCCGTTTGAACTTGCCTTGCTTGTTTTCCTCTTTGATCTTGGCCCAAAATATTCGCCTAGTTAGGTATATGTTTTTTTAGGGGTGGCTTTGTACTTGGATGTACAGCCACCCCAGTGGTAAGCAACTTACTCTTAACTTCGCCTTTCACCTGCATGACAAGGGTTCGATCCGGGTGGAGGTCGAACCCTTTTGTTTTTTATTTGTCCAATTTCCATTAATAAACCATTTTATCCACTCCTCTCGTTTCTCTATCACACGCGCGTGCGCGCCCCAGTGGTAAGTGTGCGTGTTTGAATGCACTAGGGCGTGGGTTCAAACCCCACCCATGCCCTTTCCTTTTTATTTGTTTGTTCATTTGATTATTTATCATGAAATCAATAAAACTTCAAATGGCCTTAATTTATTCATTTTTCATCAGTTTTAATCCGTTCTTTTTGCAACCTCTTCGTTATGATGTCTAATTTATTTTAATAAATTGTAATATCATATTTTGCTTGTTTTTACAATGCTTTGATCTCGCTTGTTAGTAGGTCCGTTCCTAGGTCTTTACCATGCGTTTCAATTTAAACTTCCTTCATTACCATGTTTTTTTATCTTGTAAGATTCACTTCCCTTATGTTTGTTAGCATATTAGGATATCACTCTCTTATTGTTTGTTAACATGTACTTTCCCCATCTTTACTTTGTCAAGTAAGTCTTTCATCATAGTTCCTCCTAAATTATGAGTCTAAACTAATTTATTTATTTGTATGTGATTGTTATCTATGCACATGGTTGTCACCTTTATCATGTTCTCAACCTTTATTAAGATTATACTTTCAATCTTTGTTAAGATATGCCTTCATCTTTGTTAAGATATGCCATTTGTAACCTTGCTTGTATATCTTGGTTGAAATCATTCATCTCTCTTGAATTACTTGCTCATTGTAATGTGCTTGCCCATCTTTGATTGTAATCTTGTTTCCTATGTTCATCATGTTTATGCTTTGTTAAGTTATCTTCCCCCAAGTGATGGAACTCTCTAGTTCTCATCAAAGTCGCCTCCCCTTTCTCCTTCCAAAGGAAATGTCTCTCCATTGACCCTTGTGTCATGGAAAGCTCATTACCCCTTTGACTTTGTTAAGTCATCCTTCAACCCTAGTTCACAAAACCCTAGACTTGGCTCAAGTCTAAAAGACCCACCTCTACTAGGAGTGATCTTCAACTAGAACCCTAGAATAGAGTTTGTAAACTCTATATAAGAATCATAGTGATGATTACTTATTCCCCCTTTTGAGTGTTGTAACATAGATCTAGAGAGTTTTGTTAAACTCTACACAAACATTATTATGTTTGTCCCCCTTTGAACCTTGATCGCAATCAAGTGTTCTTCATCCCTAGTAAGGCGAACTACGATTTGCTCTGATTCTATCCTAGTTAGGATACGTAGGCAGAGGACGCGACGTCTTTGCGAGCAAACTTAGAAACTATCCTTAGGTCTTAACCTACACCTTTTACCCAATCCCAAACCTTAGCAAATATTTAACAAACTTAGCATACAAATAAACAAAAGGTTCCTGTAGAGTACTACAGATGTTTAGGATGTGAAATACCTACCCTATGCATAACCAACCCCCGATCCCCGAATCTCTTAGCGTTATTGTAACATCGCGCAAAAGGTTCTTTCTTTCTTTAGACCTTTCCTTTGGATAAACTAAAGTCCGGTTGTAAAAGAATTAAGGTTCAAGTTAATTCAATAGCTTGATATCCAATTTTAACCGCAACACATAGGCGCTGATTCTATTGCATAAAGGTGAGGCATTTCAAAAGTTCATGTCAAGCCATAATTCCAAAGCCATACAAATTCAAGGTACAAATGGAAGCTGGGATAATTGAGTGAAAAAAGATTTGAATCTCATTTCATTGAATATTTTGGTTACAAATTACAAAAGACTCTAAGTTATATTTTTCCTATCCTAAAAGAGCCTAAAAACTAAAGGCCATCTTCAACCATGCTCTTCACGCCATTACCGTTTTCTCTAATCACCTGTACAACAAAAGAAACAAGGCAGAAAAAATGTAAAAAAATAATAATAATGGACGCCCTCAGAAAATCTTCATCATTGGGTGCCGGGAGGGCACGACCGAAGCCGCGTCCCACTCCCACTTCCGAACCTCAACCTCGGCTACCGACCGACAGCATCTGTTCCATTGTGGGACAGCCGAGAAAGAGAGGTAAAAGAAGCATTTTCGGGCCGAAAGGATTTGCGCCAAAGTTGGATTCAAATGAATGCCTATCAAGTAAATATGGTGGGATGCCATCAGGTAAAACCAGGATCCCAAACTGATTTCATACAGCCAAGTTGGAACTGAGTTCAAACTTCACAAATGGATAATTAAACGTATCAGCAGCAAATCCATCAAAAATGATGAGAATCCGAACTACATTAGATACCGAAGCGTCATTATCAAATCAGAAACCAATTCATCGGTACCCACATGAAACAGAAGTTTAACATCAGAACACAGGGACAGCTGCACCAGATGAACCAGAAAAAAGAATTCAGCAGCAGTAATAACCCAGACTAGATATCAAAACCGAATTGCATCAATCACATCCAAACTATCAAAAAGTCAGGGACATCAAAAATAGGCTGCATCAAAGCATTTGTGTTAGAAATTAATCAATGCTAACATCAACTCTCTACCGAACATCGAAAGAATCAAATCTAAGCAACAAATAACTAATTTCAGAACAATTCCCAGTACGATTCGAAGACGCAATTGACATAGGATCAGACACACTTGGTGTCATCATCACCGTCTCAAACACCCTGAGAGGAAAAAATAGAAATGTCAATGCGACAAGGTAGTTCAGCCACAAGCATCAAATGGCAAGCAAAGCATCTACGATAACAGTGCAATATCAATGATAAGCAGTTGCAAACAGCATAACATCATGATATCAGGAGCAACATTGGAAACAGCATAGCATCGACATTCCCCCATCCGCAAGCGTTTCAAAGCCAACTGTGAACATCATCAGCAATACCAGTTCAACAATGCCAACAACAGAATAACATCAACAATGACAATTGCAAGCAAATGTCCATAACGGTAGCGTAATATCAGTAATGTCAGCTGCGCAATATCAACCATGTTAGTTCACTATCGGCACCATTAGCAATACAGAGGAGCTCGAAGTTTAAAGGAGGTCATAGTTTCAACCCTCAGTTCCCTTCATCATCGGGCGGAAGCTCGAGTAGCCGGAAGAACAACAAAAGATTTGCCGTCAACTCCTTACCAGCTCGAAAACATCAACGGACATTCGAAGACCAATGTCAACCGTAATTGTTTCAGCTCAGACTGAAATGTCTTCATCGCCGCGTCAAACCTTTCTCGGCGGCACTGATCCGACAACATCCGAATTACCAGCTCTCTCTGAAAGAAGAAGAAGAAAAGTTAGGGCATGGTCGAAACAGAAAGCCATATATCGAAGCAAAATTGCATCAGAGAGACCCAAGCCCACATCAGAATGAAATCCACATCAGAGTCAGCAAAATAACCGTTAAAGCATATTCCCTGAGAATAGAAGATTCGATTCAAAGATAAACTAAATCAAATCCATTTTCAATCAAAGCACAAAATCAGAATATTAACAAGCTATTATTACAATTCACGAAAAGGGAATGTTTTCGAATCTGACTCAACCCAAATTGGAATATCCAAATCAAGCATTCAAAGCTCTTAATCGAGCCCAATCAGGAGAGGATTTTTGACTGAAGCCTATATAAAGAGGATCAAGAGGAGAAGGAAAGGACACCGATAGCTCTCACAAAAAACCCTAACACTCGTAACATAAGAAATTGAAAAAACTTATCTTTCAACCGTCGAAGCCATCTCCAAACGCTGCGAGTCCTACCGGCGAGACGTTCTCATCACTTCCGGCCACCGCGAGTTCCAATCTCCACGAATCCACTCCGCCGCCGCTATCACCCAAACCTTCGGTAACCCCCCTATCTTTATCTATGTTATCGAACGATTGATGCTTTGATTTGTTGTTTCAGGTGCAAACGCGAAGGAAAACGATGAATAATCGAAAGAAACAAAAAGAGAGAGTAGCGATCAAAGATGAGAGAGGGAGAGGCGAACCGAAATCGGCAGAAGGGAGGGATTTGGGGGGAGATTTAGGGTTTCTTTCATGTTATTTTATTTAATTTGTCGTAACTTACAAATCACACACGACACACTCACATTTACACTTAATCCACCCATTAACCCTAATTAACCACCTTAACTTTTGATCTGCCGTTAGCTAATTTAATTTAATAACCTAAAATAATGAATTAAACCTAATAACTAATCACTTATCTAATCAGTTTTTTTTTATTAAAATAAATAGTAAAACCCTTTTTATTAGCTTTTATAATTAAATTATTAGACAACCTTTTTTAACTATTTAACTCATATTCATCTTATCCGTATTCACCTTTTAATTAATTTCTTTTTTATCAACTTAGTAATCTTTTTAATAAATTAGTCATATTATTCTAAAGAGCATTTCACTCATTCTAAAATGATTTTTATAGTAAAACTAAAAACCTTTTTCTAAACAACTTAATTTTAATAATAACTTTTTAATGGCTAGGAAACTATTTTATTTAAAAGAAACCTTTCCACAATTTAACTTTTAATTATATTAACTATTTCATATTCTTAAAGAAAAAAAAAATCAATCAACACAAACTCAATTCACCTAGGCTAAAATCCAACTTTTAAAATCAATCTCAATTCAACTTTTTTTCTTAAATTAATTCATGTAGTATCAATAATACATTCGCCTAAAATCAACATCCTACAACTCAATCCAATCGAGCACGTTGACACCTCACATTCACATCACTGGCACTCACTTAGCGCTTTCATGCGTGTGTATGGTTTATATTATCTGCTTTTATTTCTGCAATTTATTTTACAAGCAATTTACATCATCGCAATTCATATTATCGCATCGCATCTCGTCCAAAGGAAGAATCTGTGCATGATCCCAACAATCGTGCGTATGCATTCACATTTGCATCATTCTCCCCCTTGATCCTTGATCTCATTCAAGTCGATCTTCTTAAGTTTAGGACCTACCTATAGGAAGGACCCTGTCTTTTTATCTTTACAACATAGACAAAACAATCAATTCAAAAAAACAACAAATATTCAAACACATTAGAGAAAGATGCTAAATCATCTTAAGGGAGATAGAATCTCCACTCCACAACAATACAATCGAGCCGTAGGGACTTTGCCTTAAGAGAAATAAAGGCATACTCGTCAAACAACCCGAGTACTTAAGCCCTTTTCTTAAGACGATGCAAAGACTATTTTCCTACAACCTGTGGCGGTTATATCTCCCTTAAAATGAAGACACATCTCTTCTCCTAAAATCAATCAAACAACTACCTTAAACCCGTAGGAACTTTGACCACAGTCAAAGAGCTCCTCTAACCCTTTAGGGGAACTACAAGTACTCTGATTCCACTCCCGTAAGGATATTTAGGCATAAGATGCGACATCTTATCGAGTATACTTAGAAATAAACCCCTAGGTCTTTAAACCTTTAAGCAAGTAAACACTTAGCAATAAACAATATAAGAACAAGAGGTTCCTGTAGGATACTACAGAAACTTAGGATGCTAGTACCTTCCCTAAGTTTAACCAACCCCCGAACCTAAAACTCTCTCTATCTTTGCATTTGCATTGCATTGTGGGAATTTCGATCTTTATCCCTTCCTTTGGACAAATCAAAGTTCGGTTGCAAATTGAATTAAAGATTCAAACTAATCAATAGTTTGGTATCCAAATTTCACCGTGACACTATCAACCCACCTCTGATCAAATCTGGCAACAATTGACTATATGATACCGGCAACTGAGTAAAATTCCTTTCTGGTTTCCTTTGTCTTCGTCTAGCGTGTTGACGCGGTTGACGACGATATAACTGTTGACTCTGGCGGGAGACAGATACCTGATACGCAGACCCAACAGACTGCTGACTCTGAACACACGAAGTATCTGAAAACTGAACCTGAGATACAGGAGATTCTGAAAGAATATCACTTCCTCTTTCCCATTCTTCCTGAGAACTCACAACTGATTTATTCTCATCAACTGCGATATAAGGGATGTTTCGAATCTTTCCGCTCTTGAGCCCACTCTCAATACGCTCACCCATTATCACCAAATCAGCAAAGTTTGACATTCCACCACTGATCAATTTGTCAAAGTAATGGCCTTTCAAGGTACCCAAGAATACATCAATCAACTCTCTGTCCAGAAGTGGAGGTTGAACACGAGCAGCAAATTCTCTCCATCTCTGCACATACCCTCTGAAGGATTCATTGTCCGCGTGAGATAATTCTTGCAACTGCATGCGACTAGGAGCCATGTTGAGATTGTAGTTGTACTGCTTCACAAAGGCATTGGATAAATCTGACCATGATTTGATGCAACTACTTTCCAATTGCATATACCAACTCAATGATGCTCCCCTAAAACTGTCCTAGAAGCAGTGAATCATAAGCTCATCATTGTGAACATGTGAGGTCATTTTTCTGCAGAACATTACCAAATGCTGCTTCGGACAACTATCCCCTTTGAACTTCTCAAAATTTGGAATTTTAAACTTCGGAGGCATCACAAGACCGGGCACCAGACACATGCTCGCAGCACTCAAATCAAGAGTATCCTGACTCATCAGGGCATCAAGTTTTTCCTCCAACAGTTGACATTTTCCCATAAATTCAACGGTCTGCGGGTCCTCAGCATTAGCCTTTGAAACAAGCCTCTGAGAATCTGGCACAGGGAAAGTAAAACTCTGATATTCTGTGTCATGGAGAGAAGAAGAATCTCTATCTCTGGCAATGGGATGCTCTTCAACAGGAATTGAAATAGGCTGAGCTTGAGCAACATTGTTCACTGGAGTCCTCTGAATGTTAGCCTCTCCTCTAGTCATAGCTGAAATGGCTTCCATGAGTTGACCTAGCTGATTCTTCATCAATTCAAACTCTGCCCTTGTAACAACCAAGTTCTGCTCTCCCGAGTTCATGATTATTTCAGAAGCTAATTCAAATCCAATGTGAATGTCGGGAAATCAACTGACAAAGCAGACAGAAGACTGGTAAGCTCTCGGTTCCGACTGTGGATGGATATGAAAAAATGAAATGCAAATGCAAAATGCTAATGCGCACACAAGGGATCAAGACTGCTGTGTTGTAGACTGAGGAAGATCAGAGCTCTGCTTCAGCAAGAACATAGCACTGCTCCGATAGAAACCAACTGATACCAATAATCCAGATTCAAACTGTAGAGAAAAACCGGGTAATATGAAGGTAAAAGTTTCCTGCATAACCCCAGTCCCACTCACAGGTATAGACCTATTCACTGATAAGGTATGGCATCCTATGCATTCATCAGTGTCACAGAATTTCAAGAAATGATGATACGTTCACCATTTTTGGTTTGGCATCATCATCTTCTGAAGAGGCCTCACTTAGCTGACTCACAAATGATCGGTTCCCAGAGTCGACAACCCTCAGATCCAACATCTCGTCGAGCCATAAGGGCCAGAGGAGAAGTCATCAAAGAGAATCTCGTCTGAGTGTGAATTTCATGGGAATCTATACCTGCTAAGCAAGCAAGCCCCCCACTAATCTCCACGACTAATGCTAGGTTTGTACTCAAGCCCAGGTCTGGCTTATTACTCATCATAACTTCCCATCCCCACAGCACATCAATAATGATATATGATGCAGGAAAATAAATGCGGGAAAAATAAAGTGCGGAAATAAATAAAGCACACATGTACAACACCCAAAGAGAAGCAAACAAGCGCTAGGATTGACTCGCATAGGGAACCAGAGTCCCCAGCCGAGTCGCAACTGCGAAAAACAACCTGTGGAAAACAGAAGAGTCGCCACCTTTCTATATTTATCCCAAAGAGAGGGAAAGGAAACGATCGGAAAAAAAACCTAACGAAAAAAGGGAAAGACAAGGTCATCGCAACCATGTCTGGATTCGGGAGTCGGTTACGCAAGGGGAAGGTATTAGCACCCCTCACGTCCGTCGTACTCGACGGGATCCATGCATTATTGTCTATCTAAAAGAGTGATCAATCTATCTAGCTAAAGATCTCAGGGACAAAAGAAAAAGAAAGGAGAAGTGACTCGGCAGAGCATCGCCGCTCTGTGCCTACGTACTCCCTCATGCAATGGGAAAGTCAGAGTCAACGTAGTTCGGCTAACTACGGGTGAAAGGGGGAAGGTTGCTCACCAAGACATCGCGTCTTGTACCTACGTACTTTCATCTGGTATGAAAGATCAGAGCAAACGTTAGTTCGGGCTAAAAGGACCACGGGTTGGTTCAAAAGTTTTTTAGGCCTGAGTAAGGTTAATAATCAGTTCTAGCTGTTGGTGTATGCAGCTCCGAGCATGGGAGACTTAGGCGTTACCGTTTGCGATAGAACTGAGAGTTAACAACACTCTTTTTCTGAAAAGATTCTCTTGGATTAAGAACCCCAAAGGGTGAAAAAGGTTTGAAGTGTTTTTGTGTTTTTTAGAGAAGAAGTGTTTTGAATTTGAGTGTTCATAATGTATGTTGTACTAAAGTCTAAAACCTAGGATCAAATGTGTCGCATATCGCCCTAAAGGGCGTATACTAAACACTCTAGGAAATTGAGAGGTAGCCCCTCAATCACCATTTCCCAAGTATAAGGCTCATGGCACAACATCCATTATCTTTATTAAGTGTGTTAAGATTGTATGAAGATGAGAAGAGAAGGGACAAACTAAAGGAGGGGACTAACACAAACCTAAAGTTGTCATGCAATGGTGATCCCTAAGATTGAGATTAGAAAGGGGGCTACCTAATGTTATCATGCATGGTTAAACGAACCTAATGTCTATCATAACCTCAAAAGGTTAGAGAACTTATGGGGAGCATGGCAAGGAGAAGCAACAGAAGAAGAAGAAGAAAGAACATGTAAATGAAAATGCAAACATAAGATGCACAAGTAGAATGAAAAGTGGGAGGAAAATAGTGTGGGGCAGTAGCCTCCACAAGCTCATCTCAACCAAGCGTGCACATATGAAATGAAACAAAGAAGAAAGGAGAATAAGAAATACACAAGAGGCAATCATACAAAAGGACACAAACAAGTCACATATGGAAACATTAAATGGAAACAACAAAAAAAAGCACACAAATGAACAAGCAATGAACATAATTTTTGACCTAAAAATGAGCATATAGCAAGCTCAACATGTCTATTATATGAAACAAGAGGAGTTGAGAGCTTAATGGATCCACAAAGGTCATTTCCAACTCAAACTAGATGTGTATGAACTTCCCTTGGAGGTAACTTGACTTGCAAGTTACCTCAAAATTAGGAAAATGGTTCAAAAATGATCAAATAAAATGCACAAGGTACCCAAACATGTTGGTAAACAGAGGCCAAAAGATCACAATTAAAATCAATTCACAACACCACCAAAGAAATTGATTCACAAGGGTGTTCCATTGTGAATGAGGATTGTCGAGGGTCAAATGAAATGCAACAAAAGTCAACCCAAAAGTCAACCAACAGGGGAAAAATGGTCCTCAAAATTTAACCAACTCATCATGGATATGAGGATTAATTTTCAGTCATTGGATCTCAAAAAGGAAATGCTAAAACAAAATCAAGAACAAACCATGTCAAGAAATAAGTCCAATAAAATACTTCCAATGATTAATTCCATTTTTAATTGAAAAATAAACCAAAAAAATAAAATAAAATTTTCTAAAACTAAAAGACATCCTAAAATATCTAAAACATATTTTTGGGGAATTTTATCAAGCTTGGAAATATTTTAAATGGAATTAAATCAAAACAGATACGAATAAAATAAAAAAACAAAATAAAAGGAAAATAATAATTAAAAAAACAAAGGGTGCAAATAGCAGCCCAAACGCGTGCAAAAACAACTGGGCTCAGGAGGGGGGGGTGCAAAAAGCACGTGAGGGCCCAAGTCCAACAAAAAAAGAAATAAAAACGTAAGTGTCTGGTGATCATGTGCAGTGAGTCAAGAAGAGGTGCACCATCAGTCACACTCTAGGCAGTTGGATAAAAAGTACACAAATCAAAGGGATCACAAAGCCAACACGTGGCCAGGCAAGGATACTTAAGTGAAACGCAACACTTAATGTAATTGTGTGTGTGTGTGGTCAAACGAGTGTATACGATACGTCTTAATTGTGGCCATCAAAACAAAAGTAAACAAATCCAACAACCAACAGCAAGCCACGTAGCCCTCAGCCCATTCAAAAATTCAAACAAAACCAAACGGCGGCCAGAATTGTCTCCGGTCGTCTTCTTCATTTGGAACAGCCATCGTGAATAGTAACCACAACATAGGTGGAGCGAAAATGAACCAAAATCAGCAAACTAATAGTCAAAAAATCATCTATACATCACGTAGAATACAAATCCATGGTCTATTAAGCATAAAACCTCAAGATAAGTCCAAAACGAAACCAAACAAGTTTGAAGCACTTAACAACAATCATCACAAACAACCATCAATTGTATCCAGAAATGATCCACACAGCTCATAGGTTTCAAACATACAAAAATGGCGTGTTAAATCATTCACATACAGAGAGATAAGTTGATTTGAAGAATACCTAGTGGAGAGCTTCCACTGAGTGTGATCCTTTGGTGAAGCTTAGAGAAAATTATCCAGAATCACTCCATGAACTCCAAGGAAGCATTTTGCTATGCTCAATTTTGCTTGAGATGGTCTGAATCTGAAAATTCGTGTTTCACTTTTCTTGAGCTTTTTCCAAGTGTGTTCTCTGCAATTTCTCCACCAAAACGTCTTCAGAGGGTTTGTGAAGCTTCCTAAAATTATATACAATGGATTTTGAGGAAAAGAAAGCCCAATTACAGTGGTTTAAGTCCAAATGAAAATCAATTTTTTTTTGCACATGGAGCCTTCAATTTCACACAAAAATAGCACTTCTATGGCTTGAAAATCAGCTCAGGTAGCTTGCACATGGTGTAGGGTATCTCAATGGCTGAGATTGATCCCTTGTTTGATCTCAATGGTGTGGATTGAAAGTGTAACTTTAAGGTTGAAGTAAACTTGGAAATGGCATACCAAAACTCATTAAATTCAAATTCTAAAAATGCCATTGTGTTTAGAATGTGTTTTTGCACTCAGAATATGCACACATTTGCACAAAATTGATCCCAAATGAATTTTATTGGATTTTCTCCTTTTAATGCCTTTTCCATGAATTTTCCTTCATCTAATCTTCCATCTAAGCCAAATCAAAAGTTCCTTGATGTTTGTTTGACCAAATGAACCCATTTTGAGCAAGTTTCATGTTGGAAATATTTTCATTTGAAGTAAGCAAAGTGATGAAATGGACCTATAATGAAAATGACCTGTAATCTTACTTTCCCAAAATACCCCTGACTTGCAAGCCTCATAACTTGAGTTCCACAAATCAGATGAAGGACTTCTAGTACTCTTTGGAAATCTAAGATCATGAGGAACAACTTTCATGTTTTGGTCAAGGTGAGGAGAAACATCCTTCTAGGTCAAAAGTGGCTTAGAAGTTGGTTGACTTTTGTTGACCCCAAATCACATTCATCTGAGGACCTGTAACTTGTCAGCATCATAACTTGAGTTCTAGAAATCCGATGAATGACTTCTAAAACTCAAAAGAAAGCTAGAAACATGCTCTACAAGTTTCATGTTGGGGTCAAGATGAGATGAGACTTGTATCTTGAGATATGTGGTCTTGAAGTTGGGATCTAAACAAGGGATTTTACACTGAGAACCCTAATTTAGTAACTTCTCACACTCTTGATTCTTCTTGATTTGATATTGAAATTATATTTTAGGCATCTCAGCACAACATTCCATGATCACAAAGACTTGGAATTGAGTTTTAATCTCCTTCAATGTCACAATTGACTGAGGGTTAACCAGATGAAAACCCTAGATACAACACCCTTTGACTGTGGCTTCTTCCACATCACACAAAAACTTGAATAAGCTCCAACATGGCTTTCAAAGCACTCAATTAGCTCTCTTAACATCCCTCATCCATAACCATGAATTCACAATCCTCTGATAAACTTCACTTGGCCTCCAAGTTAGGAGCTAATCCACATACACCCATCAACTTTCTCAAAGAACACTGACCACTTCTTGGTGACCTGATGACCATTCATGCTTGAGTAAAACCCCTTGCTTAGGCTCAAAACTCTGGGTAACCTCCTCCTGGTAGTCACAACCTCTTGATACCCTGCTAAATGAAAAATACCATGCAATGCAAATGCTAGAACAATGTAAAAGAAACAAAATCCAGCTAAAGAAAAAGGTTGGGCAAATTTTTGGGGGTGCAACAACTGCCCCTATTCAAACGGCTTGGACCTGACTGGATGAAAAGCGAACGACTTTCAAATAATCAAGGTAAAAGATGGTTGAATACTAAAGAAACCCGGAAATTTGCCAACCGCAGAAATAAACTGCAACACTTCTGATTGGGGGAACAAAGATCCAGAAAAACTGAACGCAGACAGTTGCGACGGCAACCAGCTGACTGATCATTCGATAAAGAACACCTGACATCGCCGTCAGTCATCTGTGTAACGCCACAGACATCAAAACCAAAGGCTAGATCAACACGCAGTTGGTAACTTCACCTCAGGAAGAGAATAATACTCACATCGTCTAAGGGCAGACAGAAAGACACCAAATACTCACATCGTCTAATGGTAGACGGAAAGACACCAAATACTCACATCATCTAATGGTAGACGGAAAGACACCAAATACTCACATCGTCTAATGGTATACAGAAAGAAACCAAATACTCACATTGTCTAATGGTAGACGGAAAGACACCAAATACTCACATCGTCTAATGGTAGACGGAAAGACACCAAATATAGGTTCATGCTGTCTAAGGATAGACAGAAAGAAAAACAATACTCACATCGTCTAATGGTAGACGGAAAGATACCAAATACTCACATCCTCTAAAAGTAGACGGAAAGACACCCATGAAAGGTCCACATTGTCTAAGGATAGACAGAAAGAAAAATAATACTCACATCGTCTAATGGTAGACGGAAAGACACCAAATACTCACATCGTCTAATGGTTGACGGCAAGACACCCAAAACCGCACTTCAAAACCATTCACCAAATTGCAGAATTCTTTCGTTCATAAGAGTTGATGGAAAGAAAATATCTTCAAAGGGCCACATCGTCAATAGGAATTGACAGAAAGAAAACCATCTTCAAAGAGCCATGTTGTCCAATAAACGGAAAGAAAACCACGTTCGAAAGTCACGTCGTCTAAGGATAGACGAAGAGAAAACCATATCCGAAGCTCACATCGTCTAAGGATAGACGGAGAGAAAAACCTGCTGGGGAAACACGTTGTCAATATGGATTGACGGAAAGAAAATCTGCTCGGAGAAACACATCGTCAATAGGGATTGACCGAAAGAAAATTTGCTCGGGGATGTCATCATCAGAGGACTGACGGACAAAGCATAACCAACGGATGATCTGAAACCCGAATAAACCGTTGAGCTGTCTGAACAAAACTGCTAGATAAATGCCCCTGTATTGATTGAAGAGTGATTCAAGCTGCCACGAAAAGCTGACAGAAACTGGCTTATGCTTCGTGCATATGCGTATGTTTGAATATGGCGTAATGCTCCATACGAAATGGAAATGCTACGCATTTGAGGATGAAATGCAAAGATGATGCAAATATGATAACTGTATGCAAGGATGCAGATGTAGGCCCGGGCTACCGGGGAAAGCTGGATACAACAGAACTACTCCAGCAAAATAAATGCTGAAGAGGTGAAACCAACTCCGCTGGGGGTAACCGGATATGCCCAGTATGACTGGACTCTACTGGGGATAGCGTACACGTGCCAATGATGATTGGAATTTTGCTGGGGAAAACAGACGAAGTCTTCCTGTGTACCAAAGGGAATTGGATTTGCAAAGGATCAGGTACGAATGATTCTGGAAAAATATCTTGTCTGAACTCAAAGGTTTTTTGGTTGAAGGGTCAAGGGATAGTAACACGACTTCCCGACATTCATCTTGAACTTGAAAGTTGATTGAACTTGCCTAAGCAGCTCTTGAATAGTGAAGAGGAACAATTCTTGCGCTTCCGAATTTGCCCTAGCCTGTGGGATCTCTGTAGGGATATTCCTCAAAAGGAAATCTGAAATCTCATGCCCCAACGGTTTGATATACACTGCTTCAGCACTTTGAACCTCGGAGAGGTACTTCATATTAATTTTCCCATGGATAAGGAATAACTTTTGCACTCTTGGGGTAGCCTGCCCCTGCCTTACAATGAATTTCCCCCTGATTGGCTGATCTGTTGGGAAAGTGCTTCTTGGCTACAAGAGATTCACCGAATCTCGACTTGACTGCTTCAGATTAATTGACTTTTAGATGGCTCACTCCCATGCTATGATCATTTGATATAACTTACCCCGGTTCACTGGAATATTCGGGCATTCCGCATTCTATCCTGATCAATCTTTCCACTGTGGAAACTTTCCTGCTGTCAAGCGCTTACTCACAAGTAAAATAAATTGTCCTACATAAAAGATATATTAAATGAAATGCATATGACAGTTTTTAAAATCCAAGCCTGTTCACTGGAAAAAATTTGTGACATACAATGAACGAATCATCTATCAGAATGTCAATATTAATACAACACTGTAAGAGGAATCCTTTTAGGAGTCAGTTTTGATGCGATCTTTACCGAAAGTATGCTTTCGAAATAAACCTGCTTCAATTAGGACTTTTTCAGGTTGTAACTTGGTCAGGTTCACGGTTTACAAGGAAAGGATAAAGGCTCAAAATTTATTTTAACCCACCCATTCTCCTTAATGTTCTCCAATCCTATATTCAGCTAATTCGAAACTAGCGCTCACCTCTCAGAGGTTGAATGACAGGAGTGATGGTTCAGGAACCATAACTTTTCGGTGTGACAGTCACTCGCTTTTCGTCTTTGGGTGCCCGGAATCATACGACTTGTTTTTCATCATCATTTTTTATTTCCCTAACTTTTGCCTGGACTGGCTCTTTTGAGCTTCTCTTGATCTCAAAGTCTAGCGGGATGCCCTAATTTTTGCCTAAGTCGCTTGTTCGCAAGATTCGACTTAGCGGGCTTTTTCTTATGATTCTTTTTCCTTTTTTTTGAACAAATCGTGTGACACCGACCCACTTTTTTTATGTCTTAAACAAGACCGGGTCGGGTATGGGGGTTAATGACCCAA
>OZ012739.1:207544302-207727660 GCA_963859935.3 Lathyrus sativus | reverse complement strand
AGATATCAGAGTAAATTATTAAATTTCATAAAAAGCCACCTCAAAGGGCGTATATTTCTCAAATCAACAAAATCGGTCAAGGCTCCGTAAACAACGAGTTTTCTCAAAATAATCAAATCGTACAAAGCAGCGGAACTCTAAGGCATAAATCAAAGGTTCCCTCATCAGGGAAAAATAAGCAAAATAACTCAATAGTATATAGTTTAACTCAAAAGAACCCAACCCGATGTTACATATCAGAGCAAGCCCCTCTAAGCTAACCAAAAGGCTAAAAACTCAAAAACTTCAAAAATACTTGTTGCGGTGGAAATAGGATATCAAACTATTAATTAATTTGAATCACATCTGTAGTTCACAACCACTCTTTGATTTATCCGAAGGAAAAGGTCAAAAGAGAAAAAAAAAACCTATTTTTGTCGTAAACACAATGTGGGGAGAGATCTAGGTAAGGGGTTATTAAGCTTAGGGAATGTACTAGCACCCTAAACTTCTGTAGTACTCTACAAGAACCTTTTGTTTTAAATTTACTATTTTGCTTTATTATTTGCTCAAGGTATATACAAAGGGTTAAAAGTGACAAAGAGACCTAAGGGTTAGTCCTAAGTTTACTCGGCAAGATTCGCATCTTGTGCCTACGTATCCTGGATAGGGAATGAAATCAGAGTAATCGTAGTTCCCCTTGAAAGGGAGGTTAGAAACGTTCTGACTGTGGTCAAGGTTTCAATGGGGAATAAACGTATCTTAAGGACACGCTTACGTGGAATGCGGAGACTCCAATCTCTACGTTGAAATTGTTAATTAGATTAAGGTTAAATTAGGGATTCCACGGCGGGAAACCCTAAAGCAGAGTACGACGACTCTTTGACCTAATGCTAGGGTAAAGGGTAAAATTGTCCGCGGCGGGACGCTTGGGCTATTAGGGTTTGGAAAATGGTCAAGGTTAGGACTATTGACTCGGTGATCAAACGGCCAGACCTAATCCTTCGGAAGGTGTAATTATAGTGAATAATGTATAGCTCAAGACGGATAAATTACAGACGATATGAAAAATAAAATACAACCATGAATGAAAATAAAATACGAACAATGTTATTAAATAAATTACAATCCTGAAAAATAAAAAATACAAAAGTAAACGATTAGTGAACGAAATCAACATACAAAATAGACAGAAAAATTAAGCGGGATGACGTCGAGAAATCTGGAATGTGAAAGTGTTAGGAATTTAAATAAATGAAAAAAAGTTAAAGAGTTTTCAATTATTAAAAGGTTAGCCCTTTTTTAAAAAACTTAATTCAAATTGAAAAAGGATGATTTTAAATAAAAGAACATAACCTAAAAAGTTAACTTTATTATTATTTTTTTAAAGTTTATATTTTAATTTTAGTTTAAGAAGAAGTTTTTGTTTTATTTTTATAAAAAATTTTTTTAAGGTTTAGATATTAGTGTTAAAGAGTTAGTGTGTGGGTTATATAAAATAATAAATAACTAGTAGGCAAAACATTAAAATAGCCGAAAAATAAAATAGAAAAAAACAATAAAACGGGTCGAGCCCCATATAAAAGGTTAAAAGAGATTTTTAGGGTTTAGAAACTCTAATCTTCTTCTTCTTGCCGCTGCGGACGGATCCCTCCTTGGGGTTTGGCTGCATTTTCGCTCTCTTTTTCTTTCCTCTTGTTCGTTCATTCCTCTTCCCTGCAAAAAATGATAACCCGAAAACATGGTGAATCGGTTTAAGGGCAGCTTACATTTTTCTTTGATGATGGACGGCGGTTTCGGATAACGGTTATTGACGGTTGGATTTGTCTGTCTGTTTGGTGGTTCTTTAACCGTTTCTGGTGAGTCTGTTCCGTTCGGTTCTTCCGTCTGGTTTTTTCGTTGGGTGACGATGATTTATGGTCGTGAGGGTTTCTTCTGATGTTTGCGCCATGATAACTCGTCCGGTGACGTTATGGCTCGTCGAACCTTGTTCCGGATCTAGAACTCTTCCCTCTTCTGGTTTCGGATGATGATGAGGCAAAAGCTTTTGAATCCACAGGAATTCTTGGGGGCGCCGTTTTGTGATTTCGTTACTGTTAGGGTTTGGATTTCATGACCCCCTTTGGTGATTTTCTTTTGATGATTTTATACCTTGATTATCTTATGCGTTTTATTTGGCTTTTGGGCAATGATGTTTCAAGCTGAGCCCATGGAAACAGATTTGGATTCGATTTACTTGATGACGAGATAATATCCGGATCTGATTTGTTTTGATTCTGGATTTTTTCAGATGATTCATTTTTGGATCTGGTTTGGATATTTACTTGATGATACAAAACCGGTTCTGTCTTGGATATCCATGCAATTTACTTGATGGAGCTTGATATGGATTTTGTGATATTTTTCTGCTGTGTTGGGAATTTCGGATCCTTCATTTTTGGATTAAATCTGTTTGGCTGAAAAATCACTTTTTCAAAATAAGCGCTTATCCAAATAATCACTTCTTTTTCTCTTCCTCTGGCCGCCCCAAAAATTAAGAACAAATACTGCCGGTTGGTGCCGAGGTCGTGAATCGACTTGGGAGCTGGCTTCGTCATTTATTGTCGTTGCCCTCCCGACGTACCCGATGATGGATAACTGAGGGTATCAGAACTATCGAAAAACCTTTCTAACTTTTAACATTACAACTGCTCTGCTTTTGTCTGTTTTGTTGTCTCGTGCAGGTACGAAGAAAAGTCGGGTACGAAAAACCGGGCATGGGCACGAAGACCACTCTTAGGAAAATAGGACTTAGGATAAAATGTACTTTTTATTTTCCTTATTGTAAATTGAAATAAAAAAATATTTATGAATAAAATTCAATATATATTTTTTTATCCAATTAATCTTCTTTCGATTATTCTTCAGCTAACTTTGCCACACCCGAATGAAGCACTTAAGCAAAAACAATCCGACTAAATCCAAATGATTAAGTACCTCCGAATAAATTCAATTGATTAAAATTTAAATAATTTAACTTAAACAAATAGAATTAATCTTCACCATATAAATTCAATACGAATAAATCCAAAGAAATCAATTGAATCAAACTTTGTCATTTCAACACGTGTTTCTCCACTTAGAACATGATATAACCTTCGATTCCAAACCAATATTTCCCAAATTAAATCGCGCCTGATGATAGAATCGATGGTGGCCATGAACGAAGTAGAACAGAAAAGAACAGAGAAATCCGATTAACAGTGAAGACAGAAATATAACCCGCATCAAAAATTCAATTTGTGTCTCTGATAACTAAGTCCCAAGTCCTGAACCCATTCAGCCCAAAAATCACAATTAAACGGAAATCATAAACCCGAACATGAATCGAAATTTCCACTGCTTTGACTTTAAAATTGGCTGGCAGATAGCAGAAGAACAGAAAATAAACGCCTGTTAAAACAAAACTCCGCAGAAAGGATTCTTGCACTGATTTGAGCCGAACCAAATTGATATCTCAACATAATCAAACCCGTATGATAAAATAAATGTCTCGGAAATCCACTGACGATAAAATCTCGGCCCGTTGAATTAATTATCGTATCTCAAAAATCCTGATGCCAAAATTACCGTGAACATCTGTTCATCTTCAAAGAAAATAAAGAACTCGTAAACGGAGGCTCTAATTGCTCAATGGATCCATGGCGATGGTTCAACTTCATGAAATGTCAGCAAACAAAGCATAAATGACAATTTCTCCCTTCAACAGCTAAAGTGTACCAGACGTAATTCCTGCAAAACAAACAGACTACGTAACCCGTTAGTAGTTAACTGAGGCAAAAATGAGATGTCATGCAACATAAATAGACTTATCCAAGGGTAAAATTTGGAGTATTACAATACTCCTCGACGGCGTCCACAGCTAAACTCGGTCATCTGTACGTTACCCACCTGGAGGTAACATTCAAACAGGCAGGGTGAGTAAAACAATTCATAATAACCAATGTATAAAAGTTAACATATAAACAACATCATATTCGTATTCAACACATTCATATCCTTCGATAGGCCTCGAAGGCCACAACATCATAATTTATACAAAAAGGCTCATAAATGCAAATGCAACATAGACTCAATGCATGTGGTACCAATTATCGCAGCGCGATGAACACTGGGCCATCAACCCTCCATAGATCCCCATCAATAGGATCGATTCTACTAGAGAACTGGAGCACATCAAAATACTTCACATCCACACAATGGGATTGAAGCCAAAGTAATCGAGGTCCTGAACCGAAGTCCGAATGCACATGAATGCATGATGCATACGTCACAAATCATCCTCATATAATAGCATAGGTGCATCATCATCCATCATATTCATCATCATGTCAGTCATCATCATATCTCATATCATCATGTAATTCATCAAAGTCATGGTAATATCGTCATATTAAGTCATATAAATCATCATGTCATCATGTATACATCACATAAAACTCATAGTCATACTCATGTTAGTTCATCACAGAAATCACAAAATCAAACATCAAGGCATTGCTGCACACGATCAACATTCGCGAAACTCTGCTACGTTCGCTGGCATGTTCGTTAGGCGAGTCTGGGGCGAGTTTCTTCGCTAGGCAAAGGATTCTTCACTAGGCGAGTCTTGGAACAACATTGTTCGCTAGGCGAACTGCGCGAAGACAGCAAATTCTGCTACACATCAGAACTGATTTCTACGCAAAAGGCTCTACGATTCAATTACCCAATGACCCCAAAACACTCCTAAATCATCCCTAAGGTCCTACGGCGATAAAGGCACAAAACCTACGGTTTATTAGGCCAATCTCGGAACATATTCAACCCTAAATCACAAATTTTCCTTCAATTACACCCTAAGGCATTAGAGTTACTTACATTCAAATATTCCTATTCCTTCAGGGTCAGACATATAAAAATTCAAGGTTTTGGCCACAAAGGCCTAAGGTTTCCCTTTCTCATATTATGCTCTAACTGTCAGGAATACTTACCACTACACCACAACATCAGAGTTCTCAAAACCAGATTTAGGCCACGAAGGCCAAAATCCCTTTTTCCTCAATTGAACCACGACTAGATTTACCTATAGTTGGTTTAGGCCACGAAGGCCAAAGATCATAATTTCTCATTTCTACCCTCACAACCCTTAACCCGTAAATCAACCTTACTACATCGAAATCTACACATAGAAAATTAAGAAAGGCAGTACTCCCCATACCTTAAACGTTGATTCAAAGCCTTCACGAATCTGTTAGGGAATCTTTCAACGCTTCTGCCTCTGATTTCCTCTTCAGAGCTCTCTAGCCATAATTCTTACAGTTAAAAAAATGAATCCTAAAACCCTTCAGAACTACGTTTTTGTTAAACCTAGACTTGGGCCTCACAATTGGGCTTTCTCCATTATACCCTCACTTACTCCTCACAATTGCCCAAATTACCCTTCTTTCATTTATATTCATTTTAAATAATAATAATACTAATAAATTAATATTATATACTATTAATCAAATAAATAACCCAAAAATGCACACTTTTCCAATCATCCACCAAACTACTGAAATCACCGAAAATGAATATTCTCAATTAAATAAACTAATTAAAATATTCCAATTAAATTTGGGGTGTTACACTGGGCCTGCCCGACGGATGGGCAGGTCTGGGCCCACTCTAGAACAGGATCTCCCTAAGTCGTAGCTCCGATGTAGAGGAGTGATGAGTTGATAGCAACCGTGTCGAGGACATAAAAGGGGTGAGGATTGAGCTCGTCGGACTATCATGTCGAGGACAAAAGGCGACGAGGCTTTGAGCTCGTCGGACCATCATGTCAAGGACATAAGGGGACGAGGCTTTGATCTTGTCGGGCTATCATGTCAAGGAGGCAGAAGATTGTAGGGCGCCCGTTTCCCCGTGCTCGAGGGGGAACGGAGGGGCGTGACTGTTTGTGGTGGCCACGTGTCTGCCACCTATTGCTCAACTTAGAGCGGCTACCCTAGGGAACTCGAGTGCCTAGGGGTGCTTCGAGTCCCGTGTTGAGTTGTAAATTGGAAGGTGATTTCCCTTTTATCACTTTTCGCTCTCACTCACTATCGTACGTCATCTCTGGATCTTCCGTACACGCACCCTCGCGCAGCACAACCACCATATCGTCCGTTGCGAATTCCACAGTCTCTCCGCCTAGCCTACTGTATCAAGTAAGTCTTATGCTTCCTCTCTTCCGTTTTTCTTATTTCTGGCATCCTCTACGGTGGACATGATGAATGTACCAAGGAGGATTTCGGTTTTCTAGTGATTACGGTAGGATTCCTTTGACCTGGGATGAAGCCCCCAAGGTCACCTGAGGTATTGGGACGAGTGTCCCGAGGATGGACGACAGGGTATGGATGAACATCCCGAGGACATTGAATAGGGTTAGATGAATGTCCCGGGGAAGGACGCTAGGTATAGATACATGTCGCAGGGGCGCGCGTTGTCGCTGGATGAATATCCCAGGGGCATATGTTATTGGCGCATGGGGAGGTTGATGTCGAGGAGGAGTCTAAGTCGTCGTCCTCATCGCCCTTTCACTTGATTTATGGTGGAAGGGTGAATTTGATCTTGAAACGTTGAATTCGGCGTTTTCCTTTGCTTTTCAGGTGATCATGGCCACATGGGTAGCAGGAGTTATGGAAGTTGACGTGGAGCTAGAATCTCCAGTGGCCTTGCCCGCTGAGGGGCAGGACCGAACTGATAAGGACTAGGTCGGGGAGGAACCTCTAAGCACGTCATCCTGTTTCGTCGAGGACGACTCTGACGCTTTTGCAACTATTGATGAGCGTCGTGAGGGCTCTTCTGTGAGCTGGAAAGCATATCGGTCACGAGCCCATCACCGTATATGCTCGAGCTATGGGAAGATGAGGTTTCCTATGTATGAGTTTTGCTTCCGCGAAGCGGGTCTTCGGCTGCCCTTCACTGATTTCCAACTAGGTGTTTTCGACTGGCTGAAGCTGGCACCTTTTCAACTGCACCCTAACGCTATAGCCTTCACTCAGGCATATGAGCTATTCTGTATTCATCTGAAGATCGGGGCCGCCCTCACCCTATTTTTTGGCTTTTCCACCTTCAGAGGCAAACGGTTGATGGCCGACAAGGATGGGTGTAGTTGAAGCAGCCGAGGAGGCTTTTTAGGACATACATGGACTCTGTCCGAGATTTCAAAGAACTATTTTTTTGTGGTTCGGCTTGTTTCTCACGAGGCGTGCGCCTCGTTGTTCCGACGTGAAGCTCGGGAGGTGAATGGGCAGAGGGAAGAAGTCATGGTGCCGAAGGTACCCTTGGATTGGTCGGAGGAACACTTCAAGAGGGGCATGGATCGTTATATCATGTGAGCAGGGACTTTGGACGAGGAGGACCAAGTGGGTTATCAGAGGCTGGTATCCTTCATGGCCAGTTTTACCCTGGCCAAGCTCGTGACGCCCAGCGGAAACTTTATCCTAGACGGCCAAGGGAACATCCTCCAACAGTCGAGGCTCATAAATACGAAGGCTCTGCTCGGGTGTTCATCGGAAGAGGAGGCTCTATGTTTCCTAGGCAGCGGGCGGTATTCTGCCTGTCTCTTCCGTCCTCTGTTATCCTCGTGTTTGATAATCCTTTCTTTTGTTTTGCAGGAAGCATGTCGACCATGCAAGAGCATGTGAAGAAATTGGCGGCCTCCAGGGGCGCGACAAAGAGCGGAAAAAGGAGGGCCGCCCAGGTGATGCAGCAACCTCCTGTCGACCATGGTGGAAAAGGCTCCTCGTCTTCGCCCCGGGGGAGGCATTCCCCTATGTCACAAGGGACTCCGAAGAGGGTGAGGGTCCACGGTTCTGAAACTGTCGTCGACCTCACAGAGGGTGGTATCGAGGAGGGGTTCCTTATTGTTGCGGTGAGAATAGGATATCAAATTATTAATTCATTTGAAGCACATTTTTAGTTCACAACCGGTCTTTAATTTATCTGAAGGAAAGGGAAAAACCTAGTTTGCATCATACACACAATGCAGGGAAAGATCTAGGTTCAGGGGTTGGTTAAGCTTAGGGAAGGTATTAGCACCCTAAACTTCTGTAGTACTCTACAGGAACCTCTGGTTTTAATGTTGCTATTTTGCTATAGTTATCTGCTTAAGGGTATATGCTAAGGGATAGAAGGTGAAAAGAAAGACCTAAGGGTTAGTCCTAAGTTTACTAGCCAAAATTCGCATCTTGTGCCTACGTATCCGAGGTAGGGGATGGAATCAGAGTAATCGTAGTTCCCATCCAAAGGGAGGAATAGGAACTTCTTGACGGTGGTCAAGGTTCCAAGGGAAATAAACGTTCATAAGGAAGCGTTTACGTGGAGTGCAACGACTCCTATTTCTATGTTAAAAAGAGTTGAATTAAAAAGGGTAAGATAGGTATTCTGCGGCGGGAAATCTAATATGGAGTGCGGCGACTCCTTATCCTAATGCTAGGGTAAAGGGTAAAATTGTCCACGGCGGGACGCCTAAACATGAGTACGACGACTCGATGTCCCTAGGTTTGAAAGATGAAAGACGTAAGGGTTAAGGACTATTGACGCGAAGGTCAAACGGCTAGACCTATCCTTCGGAGGGGAATTTATCGGTAAAATAAATGACGCAAGATAATTAATTTAATGAGAATGTTGGAATATAAATAAAAGTATGAAGAATAACGGGATGAGAAGCGACGATATCCTCGCATAATTTACAATCATAAAAATAATTACAGAAATAAAAGGTTAGTAAACACGGACAAATGCAGAATAATGTTAGGAATGATATAAGATTAGGCAAAAATTAGATGGGCAGAGGTCAGGAATTAGGTTACAGGTAAATTACAACTTATAAATTAAGGGGCAAAAGTGTTAGAAATTTTTTTATTAAGTGGAATAATATTAGAGTTTAAATTAAAAGGCTAGAGATTTAAATAGAAGTTTTAGAATTAAAAAAAGATTTTTAATAGAAATTTAAATTAGCAAAAGAAAAAGTAATGGTTAGTTTAAAGAAAAGTTATTTTATTTATTTTAAGAAAACTAATTTTAATAATTAAATGTTAGGGTTAATAAAAAAAAACAATAAGTAATCTTGAATTCATTTCAAAAAAAGAGTGTTGTTTTTGCATTATATAAAAAATAAATTTTGAATTAAAAAAGTTAAGCTTTAAATCAAATTTTAACTTCTGAAAATGAATTACGTCTTAAATTAGAAATTATAAAAAATTTAAGTTTTAAATTATAAACTATAAAAAATTTAAGCTTTAAATTTTAAATTAACAAAAATTTTAAGTTTTAGATTATGCATTATAGGAAATTACGTTTTGAATTATAAAAAGATTTTCAATTTTTTTTATTAAAAAAGTTTGATTTTAGAAAAAAGTTTATTTTAAAAAAGTTAGAATATTAGTTCTTTTTTTTTTAAAGTTTGTTTTTGTTAATATTAAAACCATAATTTATTTTAGCACTATTATTTAAATAAAGTTAGTAAAGACAGAATTTAACAATTAAACTAATGAAAACATAAAAAGAATTAAAAAAATTTTAAAAGGGAAACGGTCATATAAATGGGCTTTTGCAGCCATTAGGGTTTGAAAACCCATCTTCTTCTTCTTGCTGCGGCGACTCATCCATGGAGCTTCCCTGTAGAATCTTCTTCTTTCTGTCTCATCCGTTCATTCTCTTTTCTCTGCATCTTCATGTTTCTTTCTTCTTTTCCCTGCAATAAAAGCATAAAACAACTCATGATTACAAAATATTACTTAGAGGTTTGTTAGTGGTGGAACTTGAGGGCTTTTGACGATGATGTTGCATTCGTGGCCGGTGATGAAGTTCCTTCTAAGGCTGTTGCTGGGCGTTTCGTTTGGTCCGCCGGTGGTGATGGTGATTTGTTGGCGGTTCTTTGTGATGTGGGTTTTCTTGAGTTTCGCCGCCGTGATTTTTTTCGGTTGATGAAGGGTGATTCTGAACTTCGTCCTCTTTTGAGGATTTACTGATGGATTTCACCGCCGTTGGATTGTTCTTGATGTTCTAGGGTTTCTTCAAATCCATGCTTTGATCTCGTCCCCCCTGATGAACACTTATGTTGTTCTTATATTATTCTTCATTTAATTTTATGGGCCTGGGTTTTATTGTGTTGTTACGATTCGCATGCCTTGATTTGTTGCGATTTTTTTTCCAGGAAATCTTGTTTAATTTGTTCTGGAGCAGATACTTTGGCAAAGTTTGTTTTGCGTTTGATTTGATCGTGTTTAGGTTGCGGAAACTTGCGAGATGTTGTTGTTGCTGAACTGGATATCCATTTTTCACTTTGGGTTTGGGATATTTCCTTATGACTTGTTTGGCATTGAACAAGAAAAATCACTTTTCAGAATGAGCACTTTTTCCAAAAAGAACTTTTCCAAAAAAATCACTTTCTCTCTCTCTCTCTCTCTCTCTCTCTCTCTCTCTCTCTCTCTCTCTCTCTCTCTCTCTCTCTCTCTCTCTCTCTCTCTCTCTCTTGGAATAAACTTGAACAGATCACTGCCGGATCGCGCCGGGGTTGGAAATTAAAGTCGGGGGACGCGGTGACATTTATTTGTTGCCCCTCCTGATGTGCCCGATGATGAACAGTTACTGAGGGTATCAAACTGATTAAAAACCACTTTTTAATTAAATTGACTCTAACCAGTTGAATGTTTTTCATGTCATTTGCTTTGCAGGTTCAAAGAGTTGAAGCAAGAATTGGACGCGGAGACAATCTTAGAAAAATTAGGACTTTTAGGACAATTAAGAATTAATTTTGTAATTATTCTTGCATATTGTAATAATATATAGAATTTGAATAAATAAATTCAATTTTTCTTAATAAATTGATTTCATTTCCCGATCAAATTTCTCCTAATAAATTCATCTGAATAAGTTCCTATGATTAAGTTCATTTAATTAAGTTTAACCGATCAGAATCATCTGATTAAATTCCTCTGATTAAATTCACCCGACTAACTTCCGAATTCGACAATTAAACATCTCACGTAACTCAGAATTAAATTTCATTTGACGTAATTCCTGAGTTCAAACAAATCCCTGACGATTAATCCGTATTCGATAATGGAATTGGCGAATGCGGCCTTGACCAAATAAACGGAGAATTCAGTTTAATGGCAAAATGGACTCTGACTCCGCATTTGAAATCCAACCGGTGTCTTGAATAACCTCCGTAACCTGAATCAACTCGACTGATAATCATGATCAAACCAACAAGTATTCATTATAAATTCGACGCGACCCGAAACTCCACTGTTCCTTTAAAATCGACTGGTAACTAGCAGAAAGCAGGACAACATGCGTCTGTTAGAGTAAATCCTTCAAAGCAAATTCTCGCACCGATTTAACCCGAATCCACTTATATTGCAACACACTCAGCTCGATATGGCTTATGAATCAGACATCACTTCAAAACCTAGCTGAAGACTACCTCTGGTTCTTGAACCCTAATTATTTGAGGAATCTCTGATAATGCCTTCGCTTCATAAATTGCCAGCAGGCTGCAAATTAATGACCCTTTTGCCCTTCATAAGCTAAACCGCACACAACGTGAAATGAAATGAAATGCAGAAATGAACCTGATGAAATACGAAATGAACCTACTAATCTAAGGGTAAAATTTGGGGTATGCCAGTTGCCCCTATTTAAATAGCTTCACCTGATGATTTTAGTGGCGTAGGTGTCGCTACTGCGAAAATCGGCGCCGACTATGACAGAAGAGTCGCCACCATGCGTTATTTATCCCAAAAGATGGAAAGGAAACGCTCAGAGAAAACCTAACGCAAAGAGGGAAAGGAATGGTCATCGCAACCAAATCCTGGATTCGGGAGTCGGTTACGCAAGGGGAAGGTATTAGCACCCCTCACGTCCGTCGTACTCGACGGGATCCACGCTTGTTTTCTATCTAAGGGTATGTTTATCTATCCACTCTAAAGGTCTGGTCTAAAAAGAAAAAAAAAAGACTCGGCAAAGTATCGCACTTTATGCCTACGTATTCCTGTCTGGAACGAGAAATCAGAGTCAACGTAGTTTGCCTAACTACGGGTTATGGGGGGAAGGTTTCTCGCCGAGACGTCGCATCTCGTGCCTACGTACTTTCATATGGCATGAAAGATCAGAGCAAACGTAGTTCGGGCTACAGAAGACACAAGTTTGTCTGATAGTTTTTTATCTCCTTATGAAAGGGTTTTCCTGATTAAGGTCCAAGAGGACAAAAACAGAGTTTGAATATTTGTTTGAGTCTTTTACGAAAGAATTGTTTTTTTTGGATGTACGCAATCTCAGTCGCACTAGAAACTATGACCCAGGAGTGAACGCTTCGTATTTCACCCAAAGGGTACCACACTAACATCCAGATTACTGGAGAGAGACCCTCCACCAACCTTTTCCCAGATAGCTTAAGGCTCGTAACGTACGACTTCAATTAACCTTATTACTGTGTTTTTGAATTATTTTGAGATGAGAAGAGAAAGACACCCTAAAACTATGGTTGAAAGGAGAATCTACCTACAGTTATCATGCATGGGTCAAAACCTAATGTCTGTCATAATTCCCTCTTGCACAGAGGAAACCAGAGATCCTAGGGGAAACAGCAAAAGAAAGTAAGCAGTAAACGGTAAACAATAAACGGTAAACAGTAAACAGTAAAATGCATGCTATGCAACAGTACAAGCGAGGCAAGGGAGTCCGGCTCAACCTCAAACCTAAGAAAACAACAGGCAAGGGGAGACAAGCTCTACCTCAAACCTAAAGGTAGGCAACACAAATAAACAGACAATACAACAAAAGAAAAGAAACAGAGAAAGCAGCCCAAAGCAACAACAGTCTTCAGCAGACAGCAACTTCAGTACTCAACAGCAGCAGCTCTAAACAACAAATCCTCTTGACAGCAAAGTTGACAGCAAAAGACTTCATCCTCAAGCTAGCTTCTATACTCAAGCTTCATCAAACTTCATCTTCAAGCTCTAGCAAGCACACTCCAAGCAGAGGAATAATCACTAAGATCAAGGTTGCAATGTTAAGAACCAAATGAAAACCAAAGGAAATCATCAAGTACCAACATTGAAATGGAAGGGTATCCTCAAAGTCCTACTCAACTATGGGCATACCACACATCCCTCCAAAGGAGAGGTGGAGTTTCCCTAGGAGGACTTTACATCATTGGATAGAATAGAAGCACACAATGCATTCTATGTTTCATGAAAAAAATCAAAACTAGCTCTAATGGCTCTTCCTAAAACCCTAATTTCCTAAACTCCTAAAACAACTCCTAAAAGAAAAGAAAACTTCAACTCCAAGCTCCAATCTTCAAGCCACAGCAGCTACACCAAGTCTAGAAGACCTCCCAAGAAGGAAAATAAGCAGATCCAGCTCCAAAGTCACCAACAAGACCAAGCAAGCAAAGGCACACAAAATAGAACACCACAAGCACAAGAAACTTGCAAAATACAACTAAAATAGAAAAAAAAAGTTGTAAAATTCTAATAAAATTCCTAGGGGAACATACATGTTTGAACTACCTAGGGTTAAAATATTAAAGCCTAATTCAACTTCTAAGTCACCTAAATAATTTCTAGATTGAAGGGTATCAAGGTGATCCACAAGTTTGTGAAGGCTCTAATCTCAACACCTAAAACAGAACCTAAAGTTGTTCTAAAATTCCAACAACAATCCTGAGGGAACATGAAGATCTACCCTAAAACATACTAAAAAATCAAAGCCAAATTCATCACCAATTGGAAGAACAAAATTCAACAAAACAGATGGTCAAATATGCAAAATTAAAAGAATTAAAAAAAATGAGAAAAATCAAATTAAAATGAAAAATGCATGAAAATGCATTTTATTGATTTCAGAAAATCACAAGTTCTCTCAAGATCATGGAGATATTTTTAAAATAATTTTTGGATCAAAACTGAATTTATTGTGATTTTTTGAATCAATAAAGCATTTAAAATAAACAAAATGAAATAAAAGAAAATAAAAACTGAAATAAAACCACAGCGCTTGGATGAGGAGACTGGTCAAGCAATCCAAGAGCCAGGAGCGTGCCAACGCATTAGTGAAACTGCATCGTTTTGATGTTCTAAAAGTCAAATAAAACTTTAAGTCGTGGCCGTTGGATGATTGGCTTAGTCGTTGGTCAAAGGCAGATCTGATGGCTTAGGAGTCATCTTCTTCAAATCACAGGCTGGCCTGAGTGAGACTCAGTGTGGTGGCCGGAGAAGACTCCGGTCGTCTTCTCCGGTGAGCAGGTGGTTGCAGGTGGTCAAACATCAATAATCCTTACATCAATCTTTCCAAAATTTCATCAGGATCTCAAATCTCCTACTCAAATGTTCTAAATCTCCATAGATTTTAAATGACGAATCAAAGTTCAGAAATGTCATCCAGATCAAACATCACCAATTGCAAATCTAATGATATAGAATTCATCCTCATGTCACACACATCACTCTGATCTATCTAGATTGTTCTAACTCTCCATGAATCAAGAGATTCAAATCAAAACAGAAATGCTATGTCATGATCAATCATCACCAAATGCTTCCAAATTGATCCTAAAACGACCTACATCTTGTCTAGATCCTAACCACAAGTTCAAATCTAACTACATCATGCTAATTCATGTGGAAAGTTGAAAGTTACTAACCTATTGTAGATCTAGTAACAGAGGTGCTTGGAGCTTGATTCTCCCTTCAAAACTCTTCAGATAAGTTCAATGATGCTCTAGGAAGAGTTTGCAATCTTCAATTTGCACTGAATTGGCCTGGAACTCAAAACACGATTTCACTTGCTCCTCTTGAAAACTCAACTGCAACTTCAGTGTTCTTCACCAAAATGAAAGGCAAAACCACTCTGAATTCACTGCAATCAATATATAGAATGGTTTCATGGGCTTTTGAAGTGTGTTTGAAGCCCAATCCATCAATTTGCAAATTCTGATTTTCCTTCACATGTGCAATGTACCAGTCACGAATTCTCACTTGTAACTTGTTCTAGAAGCTTCATTTTGCTTGCAAATTCCCTTGTGCACGAAATTAAACCAAGAGGGAGGCCTGAAATGCATTGGTAAGGTGTTTGGCTATGTAACTTGCTTTTGAAGAAACCATATGATAACTCATGAAACTTGGCCTAAACTACAAAATCTACCAATGTCAATGTGTCTAAAATGAACTTTACAATCAAAATGGTCACTTATTTGACATGTTTTGGTCATTCTATTCAAAATGTGAATTTTCCCTCCTTTAATCATTTGAAAATCTCCCTTATTCAAACCATTTCAAACCAAGTCTTGCTATGATCCCAATCAATCCATCATGACCTCTTGTATAGCCTAAAAACCCCATTTTGAACAACTTTCATGTTGAACAAAAATCCATTTGACAAGTGCAAGTTGGAGATTTTGGCCTATGATTGAAAATGACCTATAATCTCACTTTCCTAAAATACCCCTAACTTGTAAACCTCATAACTTGAGTTCTACAAATCAGATGGAAGACTTCTAGTACAATTTAGAAAGCTAAGATCATGAGGAACAACTTTCATGTTGGCCAAAAGTTCAGGTGAATCCTCCTTCTAGGTCAATAATAGCTTTGAAGTCATATGATTTTCACACACAAATTTCAGTGGCCTCTGAGGACTTGTAACTTGTCTGGGTCATAAATTGAGTTCTATAAATCCCCTTGAGGACTTCTAGTACTCAAATTAAAGGTATTGAGATGATATACAAGTTTCATGTTGTCCAAAGATCCATTTTAAACTTGTATCTTGACTTATGTGGTCATGAAGTTAGGCACTAAACAAGGAATTTTGCACTGAAACCCTAATTTAGCAACTTCCCACACTCTTGACTCCTCTTGATTTGATCTTGGCACAACACCACAAATGTCTTATCATATCATTTCATGAACTCCATGACCTAAAAGTAGGCCTTTGATACTCTTCAATTGCACAGTTGACCTAAAATTGATCCAGATGAAACCCTAATTGCTTGCACCTCAACTGTGGCTCCTACATTTGACACAATGACTTGATTAAACTCTCCCATGGCCATCTAGGCATTCTATGAGCTCCATACACATCCTCTTCTCATATTCAACATTTCACAACCCTCTGATGGTCTTCAGTTGATCCTCAAGTTAGGAGAAGATTCACCCTCAAACATCTAAACCCTTAGGCACTCAAACCACCTTCTGATGACTTTGACCACTCCTTAATCTTGAATGAGACCTCTTCTTAGGCTTTTCTTGAGAAGAAAAACACTTGATCCCCTGCTATATGAATAGTACCATGATATGTAAATGATATAACTATGCAGATGATAATGCAATGAAACATAAACCAGGTAAGAAAAGGTTGAGCAAAATTTGGGGTGCAACAGTGACGACATAACGTTCAGAGGGCTCGGAGGCACATGAATCTTGTCCGCATAAATCTGGCATTTATGACACTTCTTTGCAAACTTGAAACAATTTGTTTCCATAGTCAGCCAGTAGTACCCTGCTCTTAATAACTTTCTTGTCATTGCATGTCCGCCGGCATGCGTGCCAAATGTACCTTCGTGGATTTCTTCCATGAGCAACTTAGCCTCTTTCTCATCCACACACCGTAACAACACCAAGTCGTGGTTTCTCTTGTACAAAACCCCATCCAGATTCAAATAAAAGTTTCCAGCCAATCTCCTAAGAGTCTTCTGATCACGACTGGATGCCCCAGCCGGATACTCTTAATTCTTCAGGAAATTCTGGATATCATAATACCACGGTTTGCCATCGGAAGCTTCCTCAATAGCGAATATGAAAGCGGGCCTATCGAGGCGAGAGATAACTATCCTGGGAGCCTCATTCCAGAAGTTAACCTTATACATTGAAGACAACGTCGCAAGAGCGTCTGCCATCTGATTTTCCGCTCGTGGTACATGGTGCAATTCCACCATGTCAAAGAAAGGTAACAACCTCCTTGCATAATTCATATAAGGTATCAGATTGGGCTGACGAGTCTCCCATTCTCCCTTGATCTGGTTCACAACTAGAGCAGAGTCTCCGTACACATCAAGATTTTTAATTCTCAGATCAATAGCTTCTTCGAGCCCCATAATGCACGCTTCATATTCGGCCTCATTGTTGGTAACTGGAAAGGTCAATCTAGCAGTGAATGGGATGTGCGACCCATGGGGAGTAGTAATGATTGCACCTATTCCACTTCCGTATGAATTAACGGCACCGCCAAATATCAATTGCCATTTGGAACCCAGCTCTGGACCTTCATCAGGCAACAACTCCTTACAGTCCTTCATTTTTAAGTACATGATATCCTCGTCAGGAAAATCAAACCTCATCGGCTGGTAATCATCAATTGGCTGCTCAGCTAGATATTCTGACAAAACACTACCTTTAATAGCCTTTTGAGAAACATACTGAATATTGTATTCTATCAATACCATCTGCCATCGGGCAATCCTTCCGGAAAGTGCTTGCTTTTCAAACACGTATTTGATTGGATCCATCTTTGAAATTAGCATGGTTGTATGATTTAGCATGTATTGTCTCAGACGTTTGGCAGCCCAGGCTAGCGCACAACACGTCTTTTCAAGCATTGAGTAGCGGGACTCACAATCTGTGAACTTTTTACTCAAGTAATAAATCGCATGCTCTTTACGCCCGGTCTCGTCATGTTGACCGAGAACACAACCCATACTTTTCTCAAGAACCGTCAAATACATAATCAATGGTCTCCCGGCTACTGGGGGTATCAATATTGGAGGTTCCTGCAAATAATCTTTTATCTTTTCAAACGCCTTTTGACAATCTTCATTCCAGGTCACAGCTTGATCTTTTTTCAACAACTTGAATAATGGCTCGTACGTGGCCGTTAGATGAGATATGAACCGGGCAATGTAGTTCAATCTCCCTAAAAAACCACAAACCTCTTTTTCTGTTTTCGGCGTTGGCATTTCTTGTATTGCTTTTATCTCAGCAGGATCAACCTCAATTCCTTTTTCGCTAACAATAAACCCCAATAGCTTACCAGATCTCACCCCAAAAGTGAACTTGTTAGGATTCAGCCTCAGCCTGAATTTCCTAAGCCTCTTGAACAATTCAGAAGATTGACCAGATGCTCTTCCTCCGTCTGGGATTTAGCAATCATATCGTCAACATAGACTTCGATCTCTTTATGCATCATGTCATGAAAGAGTGTTGTCATAGCTCGCTGATATGTTGCCCCGACGTTCTTCAAACCAAAGGGTATCACTTTGTAGAAAAACGTTCCCCACGGGGTAATAAAAGTTGTTTTCTCCATATCCTCCGGCGCCATCTTTATCTGATTATAGCCCGAAAAGCCGTCCATGAAGGAAAACACGGAGAATTGAGCGGTGTTGTCGACCAGCACATCAATATGAGGAAGCGGAAAGTCGTCTTTTGGGCTCGCCCTATTCAAATCTCGATAGTCCATGCACATCCGCACCTTACCATCTTTCTTTGGTACAGGTACTATATTAGCGACCCATGAGGGATAAGTTGTAACATCCAGAAAACCAGCATCCCATTGTTTCTGAACTTCCTCTTTAATTTTCACAGCCATATCTGGTCGAGTTCTTCTGAGTTTTTGCTTAACCGGCAGACATTCCTCGCGCAATGACAAATGGTGAACCACCATATCAGTATCCAAACTAGGCATGTCTTCGTAAGACAAAGCAAAGATATCACTATACCCTCGGAGCATCTCAATAAGCCTTTGCTTGATATCACTTTGCAGTGCAGCCCCTATCCGGATATTCCTGACAACTTCTTCGGACCCCACGTTGATAATTTCAATTTCCTCATGATGAGGCAGAATGATTCTCTCTTCTTGTTTCAAAAGTCGAGTCAGCTCTTCTGATAAGTCGTTATCCTCAACAATCTCTTCTTCTGCTTGAAATATCGGGTGCTCGAAGTCGAAGCGAGTCATAGGAAGTTCGTGATCGGTGTCGTCTGAAATATGAATCCTGTAATGGGAATGGTTAAATGTTTCAAATAATGCAAACAAAGCACATAACCACGTTGCTATTTTATTGTTAAAGCAAAAATAGGAAAAACAAGGATCACAAAATTTTCATGAGAAAAACGCCTTTATTAATGATTAAACAAAGTACACACATAGGCAGGTAGCCCTAAAAACAAAATCACTATGCCCCAGGTAGGACACAGGATTATACAATAATCGAGAAAACAAATCATTACTGTTTTGTAGTCACTTGGACAAGTTCTTGGATAGACCAGTTGCACAGATTCTGTCCTGGTACGCCGGGCTTGATCCACGAGTCCATATCGCAGTCACTATCTCCGTCTTCAGCATCGGAAACAGCATTGATCGTTTCATAACAGACCCCACCTGGAGTGATCACCACTGGTCCTTTGAACCTTGGCACGCCTGATGCGGAAGATGACGACGTCGGGCGATACCCCAACCCAAACTTGTCCATCTTGACAGGAATTTCTAGGACTTGGCCCCATCCTTTGGTTTCTCCAGCCTAAACCACTGCCTGAGCGTCTTTGTACGAAGACATGGCCACCTCTGGCCCTTTGCTGGTAACATGAGACTTGTCCTTGATTTGCAACCCTTCAAAGGCTTGGCATGGCGTCTCATGGATCTCCCCATCCACTTCGACGTACTTGAATGACGAAAGATGACTAACCAGAATGTCCCCCTCTCCGCAAATAGTAACAACACTGTCACCGACCATGTATTTGAGCTTCTGATGCAGCGTGGACGTCACAGCCCCTGCAGAATGTATCCATGGTCGCCCAAGTAAATAGTTGTAAGCTGGATGTATATCCATGATGTAGAACACAGTGTCAAACACTTCCGGCCCGACCTGGAGTGGCAACGTTATGGACCCAAACACCAACCTCCTGGTCCCATCAAAAGCCCTCACGACCAAGTCACTTGGCGTGCATATGATTCCTCGGACATCTAGCTTCATCATAGCCTTCTTCGGCAACACATTCAAAGATGATCCGGTGTCTACAAGAACGTGCGACATAACAGTGCCTCGGCATTCCACTGAAATGGGAAAAGCCATATTATGGTCCCGACCTCTAGGCGTCAAATCAAAATCAGTAAATTCCAGGCTGTGGCCGGCATTCACATGCGCCAGTACCCCCTCAAGTTGATTAAAAGTTACTTCCTGAGGTACAAAAGACGTGTCCAAGATTTTCAACAAGGCATTCCGATGAGCCTCGGAACAAAGCAACAAAGATAGTATGGAAATTTTAGAGGGCGTCTGCTGCAAGTGCTCTACAATCTTATAGTCACTTTTGCGAATCAACCTCATAAACTCTTCTGCATCTTTGATCGACGTTCCTTTCTCTTTTGACTATGAAGGTCCTCCTTCATTCACTTTGGCTTTGCCTTTAGCAATCCTCTCAGCCTCGATTTCGGGTGAAGTGAAGATTCTACCACTGCGGGTCATGCCTCCCGCTCCAACAAGATTATCCACTGCCCCTACCGACTGGCTATCCACATTAATCTTTTCCCCATTGCAAAAAGCTTCCAACCCATAATTCCATGGAATGGCTTTCGTAATTTCATAAGGAACGGGCCCTGCTTTCGTTATCATGATAGTTGGCCGCTTGGCGGGCGCTGATATCGTAATAGTCTTTCATGGAATTGTAATTGTTGCGACCTCATCCTGCTTTTCAAATCTTACCTCATCAGGTTTCTCAACAGCAGTATGGTCGAATTGTAAAGTTCCCTCATCAATCATGGCCTGAATACCTCTCCTCAAATCAATACAGCCCTCTGGTCGGGTCTAACAATCCAAATAGTACTCATCAGATCCGGGGAAGACCCCTCCTTTCAATAATCTGCTTTTAACATAGCTTAAAGGCGTCTTCAGATCATTTACGTCCATCACCAAATCCAAATCTTCCACTATTAGAATAACATTCGCTCCATGATTCGGCATTGGTTTCTATACAATATTGGGACCATCATTACTGAAGTTACTGACTTTACTATCAATCAAATCTTGGACTTTGTGCTTAAAAGCATGACAACTCTCGATATCATGTCCGGGTGCCCCAGAATGAAAATTACATTGCTTACTAGTATCATACCCGTAAGGAAGCGCTCCTGTGGGTGGGTCCAACGTTCTCTTCTCAACCAGATTCAAACTTAACAGCGTTTGAAGCAGTTCTGCATATGTTGACGGAGGTGTATCAAATACCCTCTTTGGCTTCCCATTCTGGATCCTTCTCTGAGCAGGATTATACCTTTGTTGTTGCTGTTGTTGTTGTTGTGGTTGTTGTCGTTGTTGTGGTATAAGGATCGTCACACTAGCAACCTGTTGTTGAATATACTGACTCCTACCTCTACCTCGTCCTCGACCACCATACACTGCCCTGGCATCTCCTTGTCTTTTACCACCAAAGACCTTTTTTGCACCTCCTGCTGAGGTCAATTCACCGGCTTGAATCTTACCAATTTTGATGCCATTTTCAATTCGTTCTCCCATGAGTATCATGCCAGAGAAACTACCCATCGAGCAATTGAGCAATTTATCATAATACACCCCAGAGAATGTTCCAACAAAAATATCAATCAATTCCATTTCAACCATAGGTGGGTGTACCCTTGCCGGCAGATCACGCCAACGCTGGGCATACTCCTTGAAACTCTCCCCGTTCTTCTGTGAAAGACTCTGAAGCTGGACCTTATTTGGCGCGAGGTCACTGTTGTATTTGTAATGTCTAATGAAAGCATCAGCCAATTCTTTCCAACTTCCGAACTGTGCAGGCTCTAGTCCCATGTACCATTTCAGCGATGGTCTTGACAAACTATCTTGAAAAAAATGTATGAGCATCTTCTCATCATCAGAGTAAGCAGACATCCTCCGGTAATATGAACGCAAATGAACCTGTGGGCATGTATCCCCTTTATAGTTATCGAAAGTGGGAGCTTTGAACTTCAATGGCACTCTCAGCCCAGGAACCATCCCCATGGTAGCCATATCCAAACCTGCAGAATTTTGATTGGCTATACCTCTTATCTGTTCCTCCAGCATTTTAATCCTCCGATCATTATCAGTGGGACCCTCAAAACCCAAACCTTGCCCAGAAAAGGCATCTTCCTGACGATCTCTATTCCAGTACGGACCCTCATTACCATACCCGTCATAAGCAGCATTACGACCATGACCATGACCACTTTGGAAGAACCTAGGATCATATCTCAGATTGCCAAGCTATTGATTAGCAGCCACTGTCCCAAAGCTAGTATTGAAAGGACCCATCCCTGCACCATTGGTATTCACATTGCCAAACCCAGCATTGCCGTAGCCATTATTACCATAACCTTGATTGTTATCACCAAACCCTCTGTTGCCGAAGCCCTGATTATTGAAGCCATCATTGCCAAAGCCAAGACCCTGATTGTTGTCACCAAAACCAGTATTGATACCAACATTCCTGTTGGTTTCCACGTTCCTATCAGCATTTCTGTTACCAGCGTTGCCGTTGCCATTGCCAGTAACATTCTCATCAGCATTTGGTATCACTTCCTCCCTACGAGGAGTCTCAACATGAACAGAGTTGTATTCAGTATTACCAGCCGCTCGCGCCAGCAGCGGTTGCACCAGAGTTTGAAGATGTTCCTAGCCCTTGGCCACAACTTCCATAGTCTGCATGAATTGGGCCAACCTATCCCGGATCTCCTGCATCTCAGACTATACCTGATCCATGATCTTCTTACTGTTGCTTCTCGTAGCGTACCGGTGAGTTCTTTGTTCGTCAATCGTGAAACAACCTGAAAGACGCAGGAGATAAGATTCGAGCTCAAAAAAGTACCTTCCATGCAATACGAAGATGCGAATGCACACATGTAAATATGCAACATGTTAATTTCCCCCCCGATTCTAGTTCCGGAGAAGAAGTCATAACGACAATGGAGTCCCAAGTAAGCAAGCGCAGAATCAGCAACCTCATACATAAACAAATGCCAAGAGGCAGAGTACAAAGCTACAACTGAATACAACTGAAAGGACCTCTGCCAACAAGCCTGGCGATGGTCAAAATACAATCACGAATAACAAACTACAAGAGAAAAGCAAAGATAAATCAGGACGGATGGCGCGCCCCAGACATCTCCCAATAGCCTCAACGTCTCCCCGGATGACCTGGTCTGGAGATCAGTTCCTGTATCAGTAATGCATGTCGCCTAACAGTGGATCTCAGCTTTTTGGCGTCCTCTACACAGGCTCCCCTGCCAAAACATTCATCCAACCTGCATCTCTTGAAGCCAGCCTTCAGTTCACAACCTTTCGTTTCTTTGACCATGTTGCTCACTCTAAGCTCAGTGTCACGTCTAAGAGATGCCTCTTCAGCAATCTTCGCATCCTTAGCACTGAGCTGTTCCTCTAACTGGGAAATCTGAAGCTTCAACTCATCTTCACGCTCCTTCCGGCTAGTAAGCGTGGTATTCCACAAGAATTCCCATTTGGAAAGTCGAGAACAAGCCTTGTTCAGAAGCTCTTTCTTAGTAGCAAGCACACTACTAACACAATTCAAGGCTACTCCCACCTTTTCTCTCCTGCTGGTTTCTTCAGTCAAATCTGAACCCAATCTATTAATCATCTCAGTCTGCTTCTTCAAAGTGAAGGTTGCCTCATTCTTCTCATGCCGAAGCTGGAATATCTCTTTCTCTAACTCTTCATTTGCTCTTTGCAACTCTTCCTTTTCAGCCAGCAGCTTGTTATACTTATCAATCTCTACTGAAGTAGGTTCCTCAACCACCGGAAGATACAAAGGTTCTACAACAGGATATGGCATCAAAGAAGTCCTAACTCTCTCATGGATCCAGAGCCGATATGGATTATAAGCTCGACTGTCACTCTTGCCAAGCAATGTCTTTCCTCTTCTGTGAATATTACCCCAAGCATGTCTCAATCTGACCAAAACATCTCCATCTAATAAACCCGTGAGATACAGAGATTCCTGTATCTCGTCTTCAACCGGAGAGTCCCTCAAAGCATAGCCAAACTGTCTCACAAGCAGAGAAAGGTTATAGTTAATACAACCTTTCCGTCCAATCAAGGGAACGTTCGGAAAGTCACTGCAACTATATATAATATCCACTCCGAGCAGGTTCCGATCAAACCAAACAATGTTCTCAGCACACAATCCCACAATCGGGAAGACCAATCTAAAGTACCAGCAGTATCAACAAAAGATCCCTTCTTAGGAAGATGTCCCTGAAACCACCTGTATAGAAGAGGTACACAGCAAGAAACATTCTTTCCCCGACGCTTCTCATTCTTATAGTGAATAGAATGATAAACGTCACCCAAGAGAGTAGACACCAGATTCTTCGAGGCAAGAATAAAGAAAGCATCTGAGTCAACAAAATCAGGCAAATTGGGGAACAATACAATCCCATAAATGCAAACAGCCAGAATAGCATTGAAGACAATCCAACATCCATCCTTAGCACACTGCGTAGCCTTCTCAACCAAGCAAGAAAGATGAAAACCATAAGCTCCATTCAGCTTGACCAAACCTCCAGGGAACTCAGAAGCATCTAAACTGACAATCTCAACAAGCTTAGCCAACTCAGGCTCAGTATCCTCGTGAATAAAAGGCATCTGATCTAACACAGGAACTCCCAGCATATCAGAATACTCCTCCAAAGTAGGGGCCAAAATAAAATCAGAGAACAAGAAGCATCTCAACTGAGGCTCGTAAAACTGCATCAAGGTATACAATCCAGTCATCTCAAACACAGAAGGTCTGCACAACAAACTGAGCAGTTTCCCATAAGACTCTCTAAACTCAGCCCTCACTCTCTGATCTGCTAGAGCAACCAACCGCAACAAAGAACTGATATCTGGAGAAGGCAACCTGTAAGCAACTGTCCTCTTCATGGACTCCATGTATGGCAAGAAGAAAACTAGAATCTGAGGGGAAAAACACACCTGCAACATAAATACACGTTAATGAAATGCAAACATGAAAATGCAAATGCATATGCAACAGGGGATCAAGTGCAATGATGAAGAACTGTGTTGTGCTGTACTGCAGCTTGAGAACCATCAGATCTTCTCCTCAATCCAAACCAACCACAAAAGAACCCTCACAATCAATTCTCACTGACAGAGACAAACCAGGTGTTCTGAGGCCAGAGTTTTCCTGCAAAAGAACCACCTACCCCTCACAGGTATGTACTTAACTCGCAGACGAGGTACGGCATCCTATGCGGTCATCAGCGTCACAGACTTTCAAGAGCGATGATACGATACCCAGAAGGTGTGGCATCATCATCCCTTAAAGAGGCCTCACTTAGCCGAATCCCAAATGATAGGTTCCCAGAGTCGACAACCCTCAAATTCAACAACCTGTCGAGCCCAAAGGGCCAGGCAAGATGCCATCAAAGAGAATCTCGTATGAGTTTAAATTTAGTAGCTAGCTGGTGCGAGCAAAGCAAGCAGGCTAACCACTACTCTCTACTTCTAAGTCTATGTGCACTCAAGCCCAGGTCTGGCTTATCTCTCAAACTAACCCTCTACCCACAACACAATAACAAATATATACAGTACTGAAAGTAAAGACAGAAAGATAAATACATACAAAACCCCAGACGGGAAAACAAGCGCTAGGATTGACTCGCATAGGGAATCGTTAGAGTCCCCAGCAGAGTCGCCAGTTGTCGCTACTGCGAAAATCGGCGCCGGCTATGACAGGAGAGTCGCCACCGTGCGTTATTTAACCCAAAAGAGGGAAAGGAAACGCTCAGAGAAAACCTAACGCAAAGAGGGAAAGGAATGGTCATCGCAACCAAATCCTGGATTCGGGAGTCGGTTACGCAAGGGGAAGGTATTAGCACCCCTCACGTCCGTCGTACTCGACGGGATCCACACTTGTTTTCTATCTAAGGGTGTGTTTATCTATCTACTCTAAAGGTCTGGTCTAAAAAGAAAACAAAATGACTCGGGAAAGTATCACACTTTATGCCTACGTATTCCCGTCTGGAACGAGAAATCAGAGTCAACGTAGTTCGCCTAACTACGGGTTATGGGGGGAAGGTTGCTCGCCGAGATGTCGCATCTCGTGCCTACGTACTTTCATACGGCATGAAAGATCAGAGCAAACGTAGTTCGGGCTACGGAAGACACAAGTTTGTCTGACAGTTTTTTATCTCCTTATGAAAGGGTTTTCCTGATTAAGGGTCCAAGAGGATAAAAACAGAGTTTGAATGTTTGTTTGAGTTTTTTACGAAAGAACTGTTTTTTAGGATGTTTGCAATCTCAGTCGCACTAGAGACTATGACCCAGGAGTGAATGCTTCGTACGTCACCCAAAGGGTACCGCACTAACATCCAGATTACTGGAGAGAGACCCTCCACCAACCTTTTCCCAGATAGCTTAAGGGTCGTAACGTACGACTTCAATTAACCTTATTACTGTGTTTTTGAATTGTTTTGAGATGAGAAGAGAAAGACACCCTAAAAATATGGTTGAAAGGGGAATCTACCTACAGTTATCATGCATGGGTCAAAACCTAATGTCTGTCATAATTCCCTCTTGCACAGAGGAAATCAGAGATCCTAGGGGAAAACAGCAAAAGAAAGCAAGCAGTAAACAGTAAATAGTAAAATGCATGCTATGCTACAGTACAAGCGAGGCAAGGGAGTATGGCTCAACCTCAAACCTAAGAAAACAATAGGCAAAGGGAGGCAAGCTCCACCTCAAACCTAAAGGTAGGCAACACAAGGAAACAGACAATACAACAAAAGAAAAACAAAGGAAGCAGCCCAAGCAGCAGCAACAGTCTTCTATAGACAGCATCTTCAACTTTCAACAGCAGCTCTGGTCAGCAAAGTTGAAATAACAGCAAAGAATCTTCATCTTCAAGCTATCTCCTATCTTAAAGCTTCTTCAATTCTTCATCTTCAAGCTTTATTAAGCTCCACAAGAAGAGAAATCATCATTGAGATCAAGTTACAATGTTAGGAAACCTGATGAAAACCAAAGGAATTCATCAGGAACCAACATGAAAAGAAAGTGCATCCTCAAAAGTTCTACTCATTAAGGCATGCCACTTATCCCTCCAAAGGAGAGATGGGGCTTCCTTAAGAGGACTTTGCATCATAGGATGAGGATAGAAGCAAACAATGCATTCTATTTTTTATGAAAGGAAAAGAACTAGTTCTAATGGCTCTTCCTAAAACCTTAATCCTATAAGCTTCTAAAAAGCTCCTAAAAGAGGAAGAAAACTTCAACTCCAAGCTCCACAAACCAAGCCACAACAGCTATAAGATGTCCAGAAGCTCCTCCAAAAAGGAATCCAAGCACTTCAAGCTCCAAAGTCACCAACAAGACCAAACCAAGCAAGGCACCAAAGATGGAATACCAAATACATAACTAACTTGCAAAATCTATCTAAAATAGAAAACTAAGTTGTAAAATTCTAATAAATTTCCTAGGGGAACATACATGTTTTAAAAATCTAAGGTTAAAAGATTAAAGCCTAATTCAACTTCTAAGTTCTCTAAACAATTCCTAAATTGAAATAGGTCAAGGGGATCCACAAGTTTGGAAAGGTTCTAAACTCAACACCTAAAACAGAACCTAAAGTTGTCTTAAAATTCTAACAAAAATTCTAAGGGATCATGAATATCTACCTTAAAACATACTCAAAAATCTCAGCAAGAATCAACACCAATTGAGAGAACAAAATTCAACAAAACATATGAACAATTATGCAAATATTAAAAAACTACATAAAATGAGAAATATCAAATTAAATTGAAAAATGCATGAAAATGCATTTTATTGATTCTAGAAAATCACAAATTCTCTCAAGATCATGGAGATATTTTTTAAATAATTTTTGGATCAAAATTGAAATTATTGTGATTTTTAGAATCAATAATGCATAAAAAATCAACAAAATGAAATAAAAGAAAAACAATTGCTGAAATAAAACCACAGCCGTGAGATTGGTTGACAAGTCAAACGATCCAAAGCTCCACAAGCTGCCAGCGCATTTAGTGAAACTACAGTGTTTTGGTTTCAAAAATTCAAACCTCAGATAATAACATGGCCGTTGGATGAAGGAGAAAGTCTTGGTCAAAACCAGATCCAATGGCTCAAGAGTCATCTTCTTCAATATTCAGGCTGGCCGGATTGAGAGTAAATGTGGTGGCCGGAGAAGACTCCGGTTGTCTTCTCCGGCGAGGCAACAGGTACAGGCAACCAAAATGCACAAACTCCATATCATTTCTACTCAGTTTTTCATCAGGAATTGAAATCTCCAATCCAAATGTTCCAACTCTCAATGGATTTTAAAACACGAAGCAATGTTCAGAAATAGCATCCAGATCAATCATCACCAATTGCAAATCTAAGTGCACAGAAATCATCCTCACACTTCCTACATCACTAAGATCTAATCATCTTGCTCTAACTACTCATGAATCAAGAGATTCGAATCCAAACAGAATTGCTATGTCATGATCAACTATCATCAAATGCTTCCAAACTAATCCTAAAACAATCTACATTGCACGTAGATCCTAACCACAGGTTCAAATCTAACTACATCATGCTAATTCATGTGGAATTTTGAATGTTACTAACCTGTTTTAGATCTAGTAACAGATGCACTTGGAGCTTGATTCTCCCTTCAAAACACTCCAGGTACGTTCAATGATGCAAGAGGATGATGCTTCAACCTTCAATTTGCTTTGATCTTGCTTCAAACTGGAAATTCGATTTCACTTGTTCCTCTTGAATGTTCAACTGCAACTTCAGCTTCTGGCACAAAAATGACTCCAAAATTGATCTGAAATCAATCCAATGAATATATAGAATGTTTTCAAGGGGGTTTTGGACCTGAATGAAGCCCAATTCAGTAGTTTGCAAATTTTGGTTTTCTCTTGAAATGCAGTGTAGCAGTCACGAGTTCAGGCTGTATAACTTGCTCTAGAAGGTTCCAATCAACTGCAAATTACATTGTGAGCGAAATTGAAACAGTAGAATGGCCTGAATTGCATTGTTGAAGTGTTTGGTTATGTAACTTGCATTTGAAGTAACCATATGACAACTCATAAAACTTGGCCAGAACTCAAAATTCTGCTAATTCCAAAGTGCTTAGAATTCAATTTCCATTCAAAAAATGTAGCTACTTGACATGTTTTGGTCCTTTAACTCAAAAAGTCAATTTTCCCTCCTTAATCCATTTGAAAATTTCCCTTTTTAGGCCATTTTAAGTGACTTTTTGCTATGAGCCAAACCAATTCCACATGACCACTTGGTTGCACTTAAAATCATGTTTTGAGCAAGTTCGATGTTGAACAAAAATCCATTTGACAAGTGCAAGTTGGAGATTTTGACCTATGATTGAAAATGGCCTATAATCTCACTTTCCCAAAATACCCCTGACTTGTAAACCTCATAACTTGAGTTCTACAAATCAGATGGAAGACTTCTAGTACAATTTAGAAATCTAAGATCATGGGGAACAACTTTCATGTTATCCAAAAGTTCAGGTGAAACCTCCTTCTAGGTCAAAAATAGCTTTGAAGTCAGATGATTTTCACAGACAAATTTCAGAGGCATCTGAGGACATGTAACTTGTCTGGATCATAACTTGAGTTATATAAATCCCCTTGAGGACTTCTATCAATCAAATTAAAGGTATTGAGATGCTCTACAAGTTTCATGTTGGCCAAAGATCCATTTGAAACTTGTATCTTGACTTATGTGGTCTTGAAGGTAGGCATTAAACAGGGGATTTTACACTGAAACCCTAATTTAGCAACTTCCCACACTCTTGACTTTTCTTGACTTGATCTTGGCACAACACCACAAATGTCTCAACATATCATTTCATGTACTCCATGACCTAAAAGTAGGCTTTGATACTCTTCAATTGCACAATTGACCTAGGATTGACCCAGATGAAACCCTAACTGCTTGCACCTCAACTGTGGCTCTTGCATCTGACACAATGACTTGATTGAGCTCTCCCATGGCCCTCTAGGAATTTTATGAGCTCCATACACATCCTCTTCTCACATTCAACATTTCACATCCCTCTGATGGACTTCAATTGATCCTCAAGTTAAGAGAAGATTCACACTCAAACATCTAAACCCTTAGGCCCTCAAATCACCTCCTGATGACTTTGATAACTTCTCAATCTTTAATGAGACCTCTTGCTAGGATTCTTTTGGTAAGAATCACACTTGATCCCTTTCCATATGAATGATATCATGATATGCAAATGATATAACTATGCAAATGTTAATGCAATGAAACATAAACAAGGTAAGAAAAGGTTGGGCAAATTTTGGGGTGCAACAGTAGGCTCGAGAAATCATGGTGAAAGGGATTTAAATACAGATAACCAAAAATTTTACCCTTAGATGCAGTGATATGCAATGCTATGGACAAAACGGAACGAACTAAGATGTTGACAATGCCATGAATCTAGTATGATGTGTATGATGGGAATGATAAACGCAAGGATGTAGACGACATGACGACACAGGGGACAGACGCAACGAGCAACCGCACACTTGGGAAGACGACGCAATGAGGAAGCAGCGAAGACTCACAACATTCAGAATAACATTGAATAGGGTGAAGGTAAATATGAGAAATATCAGGGACAAAGAAACAAACATCAGAGACACCCGGAAGAACATCGAATAAACTCTGAAACACACCAGAGATACTCAGAAAAACATTGAATAAACTCTAGGACACATCCAGAAACAAAATGAAAACATATAGAAGAGCATGAGACGAAGACAAGTCTCTGAAGGTACATCCGAAACATTTAGGAAATCATTAAATGTACGGGAAGAGTTTGAAGACATATCTGGAAGAACATCAAATAAGCAACAAAGGAGTTCTGGAAGAACATCAGAACCAAAAATCAATCTAAAAAAACATCAGAAGGAGAAACAAATCCGAAAAAACATCGGGTAGATTCTGGAAAAACATCAGAATCAAAGGGAATATCTGGAAAAACATCAGATAAGTTATGGCAGAACATCAGAACAAAGACTCAATCTGGAAAAACATTAGAAAGAGAAACAAATATGGAAAAACATCAGATAGATTCTGGAAAAACATCAGAATCACAAAGGAATATTTGGAAAAACATCAAATAAGTTCTGGAAGAACATCAGAACAAAGACTCAATCTGGAAAAACATCAGAAAGAGAAATATATTCGGAAAAACATCGGATTAGATTCTGGAAAAACATCAGAATCACAAAGGAATATCTGGAAAAACATCAGATAAGTTCTGGCAGAACATCAGAACAAAGACTTAATCTGGAAAAACATCAGAAACAAAAATATATTCGGAAAAACATCGGATTAGATATGCCCTATCTGGAAGAACATCAGATAAGCCAAGACACAAATTGTTTGGTAGGTGCCAATTGAGTTGGACTTTGACCACAAGATGAGACATGAATAACACCACGACCTCAGGAGAAATGCGAATGAGGATGAAACACTCGTGATATGCATATGATATGAATTATGCAAATGATATATGATCAAATGCAAATGTAGACGCCGACGACACAACTCGACTCTTTTGGTAAGATAACAAAAACTAGAAGACTGATTCCTCAATACAAAGATCACTGTCATTCTACTTGGGGGCTAAAGATGCTACTGCTGAGCACATCTCTGCCACAATGGTAAACTGTGTCAAGTTGAGGATCCTTGTAGGAAGGATGCATAGTTGCTTGGGGATCCTTCAAGTAAACTGCCCATGATTAAACTGTCCGTTATAGATGAACTGATAATTACTTCAGCTTGTCTAATTTTGTAGATGATTGCGCTACTATGCCCCTGGAAGGTCTGCCCCAGTATGAGTCTTGGAGGATCTTCTGGATAAACTGATTTTGAGAAAGACTTACCCCTTGACCACGAATCTTAAATTGATTCTCAATAGGATTTGGAAGGAACTTGCCCCTGATAGGATCACCGATCAAGCTTTTCATTGTTTGAAAATTCCTTAGAGGAAAGCCAGTTTGCAAACAAAAATATTCATACAAACATGGTAATGCAAAAGTTCATGTAACTTTTGAAACCAAAATTCTTTTTGAAAGATGAAAAATAAATGAGTCATTGGTCAGAACACAGTGGTTCAAGACGCTCAAAGTTTAAAACAAAGGTGTACTACCAAAATAAATTATTCGCAAAGATCTTTTGGAGTCAGCCAACGCAACCTTGTTGTAGTATGCTTTCACAATAACTTTTCTTCAGTTGGGTCTTTTAAGGTTTGTAACGTGGCCTGGTTCACGGTTTATGAAACAAAGGATAAAGGCTCAAAATTTATTTATACCCACCCAATCTACGTGATAATCTTCAGTCCTACGCTCAGGTTCCTATAGGTTAGGAATTGCACTGATGGTAGCAATGATGGTTCAGAAATCAAGGGACCTATGAAAAGGCAGCCACTACTTCCCTATAACATTTGGTTGTTTTGACATTAAGAATTTTCAGGGTAAGGATTTAAAGATCCCCTCTTTTTATTATCCCTAACTTTTGCCTGAACTGTTTCTTTTAAAGCACACAGTCAGCGGGGTGCCCCAGTTTTGCCTAAGTCTCCTTCATAGGTTTTAACTTAGCGCGCTTTTTCTTTTGATTTTTTTGGAAGAAAGTGAACCTAGCTCTAATGATTACGGTGAACCATCATCGACTTAAAAGACATCTCCAACACTCACTTGCAGTGTGCGAAGGAAAACTTGTGAATGAAACCTTCACATGAAAGGTGTATTGCAGGAACACACAACCAAGTTAACTAAGAACTACCCATGCCCCAGGTTAAGATAACGGGTTTTTTTGTAAAGAAAGAAACTCCAACTTCTGGGCTCAAAGGGGTGACAAGGGAATAACTTCCTTATTTCTCCAGTGTTTGGGGATTGAAACAATGCCTTACATCATCAACAAAGTTTGATTGAAAGCATACTGACAGCAGTTATGGGTATAACGTTTTCATCGTCCTCCCTCCAATCTTTGCATATCAAAAATCTGAACAAAAAGGTGCATATTTTAAAAGGTAAAGCATAAAGATGCAAATAATGGACAAAATGAATTGAATCAAAAGTCGCAATGCTCATTTCATTAATATAAAAGTACAAATATAATTTGAAGGCAAATAGCTAATACAAAAATAAGGAAAGTACAAACAACGAGAAACAAAAGGCTTAATGACTAAATCAGTACAAAGATGAGCCGTCCTGTCTGAAACACTGGCGTTTAAAAAAATAATCTGCTGGGGTTAGGCCGAAGCTTCACTTTCGATGCACTAACAAAGGATTGTTCTGGAAATTCGGATGACTATCCTCAAAATCAAGTATTCCAGCCCTAACCAACTCACGCACTCTAGCTTTCAGTGCAAAACAATGCTCCAAGTCGTGGCCTGGGGCACCCTCATGAAAAGCGCAATGGAGATCATCCCTAAATATAGATGGAGGAGGATTAGGAGGAGGTGGTAAAGCCCTTGTAGTGATCAGCCCTTGTCGAACCAGGTCAGGATATAGTTCTGTGTAAGTCATGGGAATAGGATCAAATTGATTCCTATTCCGATACTGGTTCTGTCTAACAGCTGGACGTTGAGGAGTCTGAGCTAGTTGTGGAGCAACAACAGTAGCAACAACATGATGATCAACATATTGAGGTCCATGGTGAGGCCTTCTTGCTTCAGTCATAATAGCATTGGTCTGATCCTCTTTCCTCTTCTGGAAATTCCCATAGGATTTCTTTGCACCATTAGAAGATTCAGCAAGTTTGGATACCTTACCATTTTTCAAACCTTCTTCTAACTTTTGGCCAATAGTCACCAGATCTATAAAGTTTGAAGAGACACTCCCAATCATCTTTTCCCAACAGAAAGGAAACAAAGTATCCATGAACATTCATGTTAGCTCCTTCTCTGCTATAGGGGGTTCAACTTGGGAAGTTAACTGCCTCCAACCCTGAGTGTACTCCTTGAACGACTCTCTTTCACCCTGAGTCATGCTTTGAAGTTAACGGTGATCAGGAGTCATGTCCAAACTGTATTTGTATTGCTTCATAAAAGCGTTGGCGAGATCCTGGAAGCAGTGGACACTGTTGTGCTCTAAGTTCATATACCATTTGAGAGAAACACCACTCAAACTGTCTTGAAAGCAATGGATGAGCAGTTTCTGATTGTGGGTGTAAGCTACCATCCTTTAGAAGTACATGACTAGATCGGTTCTTGGACATGAGTGACCTTTATACTTCACAAACTCAGGAGTCTTGAATTTGGCAGGTAAAACAATACCAGAAACTAACCACATATTGTTTGCATCTACGTTGAATAAATCAGTACCCTCGATAGCTTGAAGTCTCTTATTTATGACCTAAAACTGTTCACGGACAACCTCAGGCTCAACAAAATCGTCATGGTATTCCCCTTGAGCACTGACGACATTGTACTCATAAGGAGGGTTCTCAAAGGGAGCTTGGGCAGTCTGGTTAACAGTGTGGACCACAGGTCTGGGCTCGGCAAGGACGGGAGCTTGAAAAACTGGTCTGACAGTCTGACTAATCATAGCAGTAGATGCAAGAGGTGGAGAGTAGTTAGGAGGTAAACCAAACTCTGGCCAAGCAGATGGTGGCAATTGAACAGGAGGTGGATCAGCACTTGAAACTTCCTGAATGACGGTCCTCTGAGGTGGTTCTCCTCTGGCAATCAGTACTTGAAGCATCTCAGTGAGCTTGGTCATGCTTGATTTCAACTCATCGATCTCCGTTCAGATTTCCGCATTATATGTCTCTTGCTCTGACATCTGGTGTCTATAGTTAGCTCTAGTCTGATATCTGTGTCGAGGAATTAGCTTGACGACTCAAAGGGACACTGGAAGATAAAGACAAATGGACATGAGTTACCGGACAGACATATGACATGCAATGGATCATGCAAAGATGCAAATAGAATGCAATGAGATGCAAGACAGGATGCAAAACACACATAACAGAATCAAAGGTCCTAGGTTAGAGGGACCATGAGTGAAGCCAAAGTCTACCCATCCCAAAAAGGTACGTACTATGGGTTAATTGTACCTGCAGAACAAGGTTCTAAAGAGGTGCTCAAAGTCATCAGTCCATCTTTCGAATATCATCAATTTTCCGACTGACTCGGTGGTTAATAATATTCTCAAGAGAATCTCTTTTGAGTGTAGTATCGCGTAGCAACTATTTTGGGAATAATCCCTCATAGTCCTTGCACTACGTCCTAGATAAGGCCAAAGTGGGGGTAAAGGTAACTACGGTCCTCAGTATCACAGGCTCCAATAAAAAATATTGAATGTTTTCACGAGTACTCGTTCAACAATACTAATTTTCAAGAGGGCCTCAACTGAGCGGTGATTCTCAAGTCAGCCTGGTCGGGAATCACTCCCTATAAGCCTCATCGAATATATCACCTTCCTACAATAATGTCACTCAAGTCCGGGTGTAGGACTTATCTCACAACAAAGGATACCCCAAGCAAGGTACAACATGAATATATACACGCAAATAATAAAGCAAAAAAGCAAGCATACAACAAGATAGGGATAACCCTTAAAAAGTAAGATAGTCCCTAGTGAAGTCGCCATTTTCTGTTGCGGTGAGAATAAGATATCAAATTATTATATAACTTGAATCACATCTTTAGTTCATAACCGGTCTTTGATTTATACGAAGGAAAGGTTAAAGAAAGGAAAAACCTATTTTGCATCGTAAACACAATGCGGGGAAAGATCTAGGCTCGGGGGTTGGTTAAGCTTAGGGAAGATATTAGCACCCTAAAATTCTGTAGTACTCTACAAGAACCTCTTAAGGGTATATTCTAAGGGTTAGAAGGTGAAAAGAAAGACCTAAGGGTTAGTCCTAAGTTTACTCGCCAAGATTCGCATCTTGTGCCTGTCGCTACTGCGAAAATCGGCGCCGGCTGACAGAAGAGTCGCCATCGTGCGTTATTTATCCCACGGGAGGGAAAGGAAACGCTCGAAGTAAACCTCGCAAAAAACGGGGAAAGGTATGGTCGTCGCAACCAAAACCTGGATTCTGGAGTCGGTTACGCAAGGGGAAGGTATTAGCACCCCTCACGTCCATTGTACTCGATGGGATCCACGCTTGCTTGGTTTGTACGGATTACACTTCTATCTAAACTAAAGGATGAGGTCTGAAAAGAAAAGAAAACATGACTCGGTAAAGCATCGCACTTTATGCCTACGTATTCCCGTCTGGAACGAGAAATCAGAGTCAACGTAGTTCGCCTAACTACGGGGGAAGGTGGGTGAAGGTTGCTCGCTAGGATATCGCATCCTATGCCTACGTACTTCCACACTGCATGGAAGATCAGAGCAAACGTAGTTCGGGCTACGCACGACACAAGCTGTTCCAGTGTCTTTTATGAAAAATCTCACCTTAAACAAGGGTTTTCTTATTGCAAAAAGGTTGATGTCTGTTCAAATCTTTTGACGGAAGAAGTGAATTAATCTCTGTTATAACCTTTATTAGTGTTTTTCTGTTGTTTTGAAGAAAGAAGAGATGACACTCTACAAATCCTAGGGTTACAAAGGGGATAAAAATCTACCCTAATGTTATCATGCATGGGTTAGCTCCTAATGTCTATCATGCTCCTCTCTTGCGCAGAGAGAAACAGAGATCCTAAGGGAATAGACGGAAACAGAAATAGCAGATATATACAATAAAGCAATAAAATGCATGGATGCAACAGTACAAGCGAGGCAAGGGAGTCCCACTCAACCTCGAACCTAGAAAACAATAGGCAAAAGTGAACATGATTCACTTTCAACCCAGCAGGGTAAACAACAAATAATACAATCAATACATCAGAAATAAAACAGCAAAAGCTAAACAGCAAAGCAGTCTTCATGAGCATCAGCAACTATCTTCAAGTCAATATCAGCTATCCACAGGCTTCAAGCAAGTATCAGACTTTATCTTCAATCTCCCAGTGGCTTTTCTTCAAGTCCTAACCTCCAAGCTGAGGAATCAATCACAAGGGTGAACTGGGTGTGAAGCAATTAGTTGACCACCAAGGGTGGCAAACAGACTGCTATCAACACAAAGAGTATTTCTCTCAAGAGTTCTATCCCTTAGACATTAGCACCAAGCCTTCCAAAGGAAGGGGGTGAGTGTCTCAGAGAGACTCTGCACCACAGAGAAGAATGGAGGCAGTCAAGACCTTCCATGTTTGAGAATTAAGTTTGCTACTCTAGGGCTCTGCCTAACTCCTAGATCCTACAGACTTCATCAGCTGCCAGCAAGGGATACTCTTCATTAGCTCTGAAAGTTGGTCTCCATCTTCTGATCTTCAACTGGGCTTCATCATCACAGGTCTTCAGCTCCCCCAAATCCCAAACAAACCCAATACCCCACACAGACAAAAAGATAACCCTAAAGAGGGCACACCAAACAATTAAGCACATATAAGCAATATACTAGTAGCAGTAGGGGAATCTTAATATTTTCTAAGGGGATCTATCCTATACCCATAACCCCTATAGTCCATACCCCAAAAAACAAATGAAAATCTCCTAAAAGAATTAAACTATCTCACCTAAGTTGATTTAAAACCCTAATTTGAACACCTAAATGCCACACAAGCAAACTACTAAAAATAAACTTCTAAAAATCATGGTATAAAATCCAGAGAGTCTACACATTCATATTTGGTGACACAAAAAAGAATGGGATCAAAATCAATCAGGAAGTGCATGAACAAAAATCACCAAATTCATGTATGAAATGAAACACCTAAAATAGGCATTTATTTGGAAAATATGGGGAAAATATCAAATAAAAAATAAAATGCAATTTTTATTTTTTATAATTTTCTAGACATCTTGAAGAAATTAATGCAAAAAGAATCATAAAAAAATATGAAGTTTTCATTTTGATATGATTTTTTTTGAAAATGAATGCAAAGTGAAAAGAATTTAAAAATTGAATTATAAAGAAATAGGGGGAGGGGGTGTTAAAATGAAAGGCGCCCAGTTCAAATTCTGATGGGCCTGGAAAGTGGGGGCGCGGATATCATTTCTGCAAGGCCCAGCACGCCTCAGAAAACTGAATTAAAAAATAAAAGAAAAAGATTAAACCCTCGGTTCAAATAGCCACAAATTCACATGTAATCCGTTGGGCCTATCAAGAAGGGGGTGGGGATAGTAATCTGAACTTAAGCCCACGCTGATGCAATTAGTGAAACGCATCATTTCACATTTGGATTTCCCTCTGTCTCTCAACTTTGAATCTGGACCATACGATGAGTTGAAAATGTCAAAACCTGGAAATGATCTAACGGCTGAGGGTCATCGTCCCCAACGAGCCCTAGGGTTTGCAGAATTTCTTCTCCCATGCACCAACTTCCACAGCTCAGTGCTCTCTCCTCACTCAACCAAATCCTTCGATCCCAAAACCAAAAATGGCCTACTCAAAGCCCTCTACAAGATCCTTCCCTTGGATTTTTCTAAAACTCACTCCATGATTCAACCCGATAGCTGGAACCTCATGGTGTACCAAACTGCACCTGATATGCATGATCATCAAACTTGCTCAAACTAACCTAGAATGATCTATGGACCATGGTGAGTACTCTGAGCCAAAAATCTAGCATTCTCTTGCCCTAATTCAGGAGTTCTTGATCAAGAAAGTTTCATCACCCTGCTAACAAACTCCATGAAACTCTCTCTAACTCTCAGGAATCACTCACCTAAGGTCTCTAATCATGATTACCCTAGCCATTTCATCTAACAATGCATAAATAGAGGGATTCAAATGCTTTTGCAAACCTGAAAAATGGTGATGGCAGAGGTATCTACACTCCAATCCAATGCTTGAGACTGGTCACAAATGATCTCCAATGGCTGAGAATTTTTCTGATGGCAGCAATTCTTGCTCAAACTTCTTGATTCACCCTAGCCAAACCTTTATGCAACTTGGAGTGAAGATTCGAATCTCATGAACCAGCCACCTTTCTTTCTAGTTTTTCCTTGCTTTTCACTCTATGATGATGGAGGAAGATGATGACAAGAAGAAACCTCACAATTGATGGAGTTTTGATACACTTTGAAAAGAAAATGCAAATGGGAGTGAAGGAATCAAAATGGGGTTTGCAAGCTCAAAGAATCACCAACCAGGGCATGGATCATCTCTAGGGCATATATAGGTGTCAATGGAAATGTGTGGAAGCTTTGAGAACCTTCCAAGAAGTTTCTAGAATGTATCATGCAATGAGAATTTGAATTTTCCATATTTAGTAAATCTCATGCAATCTCATGACAAACCATGCAATCCCACTTAATATCTCCTTAAATGAGTAATTGGTATGAGAACAAGGCATTTCAAACCCTTATGTAGCATTTTCTCACTTTTCCTTTTGGTGCCTTAAGATGCAAGAAACACATTTACAAAGGAAGTCCAATTTTTAAGCCTAAACTCAAAAATGTGGATAAACCATTGTCTCTAGAATGATGTTGGGAATCAATTTGGTATATTGGATGACCCATATTGGATTTGTAGATCTCTCAAACCAATTTTCATTTCAACTTTTTTCAACTTATAAGCCATTTTCAAGTCATTTGCACCACTTTTAAAATTCCATGCTCTAAGCTTTTCCAAACTTTCACACCTTCTTTTATAGCCTTAAAATCCCATTTTGAACAACTTTGATGTTGTTAAGTTTTTCATTTGAAGCTTCCTTGTATGAGTTTTAGGCATATGCTAAGAATGACCTGTAATCATCAATTGACCAAAATACCCTTTGCTTGCCAAGACCATAAGTAGAGTTACCCAAATCATATGAAGGCATACCATACCATTCTAGAAAGATAAGACAATAAGGAACAACTATTATGTTGGCCAAGAACCCATTTGAAATACCCTTGAAGGTCAAAAGTTGCTTGGAAGACAGACAATTTTCACAGACAAATTTCAGTGCCCTCAGATGACCTATAACTTGCAAGAGCCATAACTTGAGTTATATACATCATCTTGATGACTTCCACCACTAAAATTAAAGCTATGAAGATAATATACAAGTTTCATGTGGACCAGAAATTCATATGAAGCTTGCATCTTGAGTTACACTGCTTTGAAGTTTGACCTAAACCAGGGGATTTTACACTGAAACCCTAATTTAGTAACTCCAGTTCTCCTTGACTCCTCTTGATTTTTCTTCATCACCACATCATATCCATATCCATGTAGCAAATAATGAATCCCACATCCTTCAAATGATCCTTGATGCCTTTCAAAACACTTCTTTGACCTAGAATTGACCCAGTGTTGATCCTAGTTGACTGACTTCAACTGAGGCTCTTGCAATCATTCAAATGACTTGGTTCTCCTCAAAAATGATTCTCTAGACTCTTCATAACATCCATACACACCTCATGCTCTTGTCTCATAGCTCACATTTCCTCTGATGATCCCCAACTAGCCTCAAGATAGGAGAGAATTCACTTATCAACCTGGCAGCTCTTCAAAGCTCAAATTCTTCACTGATGACCTGAGTAGACTTGAATATGAATGAAACCCCTGGATATGCCTCTTGAGATAAGAATAGAACTTGATCCCCTGATTAAGATAGCTTGCTCATGCTATGCAATGCAGATGAATACACTATGCACATGATGACAACGCCAATGACTATGCAATTGAAACATAAACCTAGGTTAGAAAGGTTGGGCAAATTTTGGGGTGCAACAGCTGCCCCTATTCAAGCGACTTGGACCCGACTGGATGAAGAGCGCGCAGCCTTCAGACATTCGCGGTACGAGACGGTTGAATACGAAAGAACCCGGAAATTTGCCAACCGCAAAAATAAATTGCGAAACGACTACTGCTTGAGAAAACCCTGGGAACGGGCTTCTGTCGTCACGGCAACAACTAGCCATCCACCTGTCAAATAATCTGATGCTGTCTGCAGACCACTCCATTCCGAAGAAATGAGCATACACCACAAGAAATTGTTGATATCACTTATCAACCTCTGTTGATCTCACTTATCAACCTCTGTTGATCTCACTTATCAACCTCTGCACACGCTAACCAGAGGGGGAATACTGACTTCTCTTGTCATGTTGACTTCACTGATCAACCTTTCGTATCCTGAAGAAACGAACAGACGCTTAACCAAGCGAGACGATGTTCAAAGACATGAACAACCAACTCTGCGGGGAAATGAGAAACTTAACCAAGTAACTTTGAGGACAATTCTGACGACGGCCGTCAAACACCTGCTGGGGAAAATTGGGAACTTAACCAAGCACCCTTGTTGCAAAATACGAGGAATTTAACCAAACAACTCCTGTAGCAAGCTCCCTGCTGGGGACAATGAGGGACTTAACCAAGCAACTCACTAACGTAACACCCTGCTGGAGCACCTAACTCTGTTGGGGAATTGCAGGTAACCACCCAAAACTCTGTATTACCACCTTCTAACACTAATACCACATCATCCTGAGAAAGACTCAGCTGGGGAAATACAAGTGACTTAACCAAGCGACTTGTCAAAGGATACCCTGCCGGGGACTACGAGGAACTTAACCAAGTATCTCGTTGAAGAACAACCCGCTGGGGATTACGTCTCTACTGGGGTAACTGTGAGTAACCACTCAAAATCTGTACCATGCTATCTCCACTGTACTCTGAGAAAGGACTCGTCTGGGGAGAAAGTGAAATGCTTGACTAAGCAACTCTGCTAGGGGAATGTGCCATGGCGAACACGATCACTGCGTGTCTGGCACAACAACCCTCTGTGACAAGATGAACACGATCACTGCGTATTCTACACCACCACCATCTTGACAGGAGGAGACACGATCACTGCATGTCTTGATGCTGTAATAGGACGAATACGATCACTGCGCATCTCAACCAACAAAACCCCGGAATTATGTCAACACGATCACTGCGTGTGTCACAAAATCAACCCATGTAACAGGACGAATACGATTACTACGTATGCCGACCAACAACCCACTGATACAATAGCCACGATCACTGCGTGCTCCGTATCACAAGTTCCCATGGTACTAACAACACGATCACTGCATGCTGTACAAATACGATCACTACGTATCTTGAACACGATCCCTGCGCGTTCGAACACGATCACTGCGCGTTCTGAGCCACGATCCTCTTGACTGGAGAAAAACACGATCCCTGCGTGTTGCGTGTCTCAACTAACCCACATAACTGGACGAATACGATCACTGCATATCCTGACCATACATAGGATAAACACGATCCCTGCGCGCTTCATGTCACGACCCTCTTGACTGGAGGAAAACACGATCCCTGCGTGTTGCGACACAACTTCAAACATGGGACGAATACGATCACTGCGTACTTCGGCCACCAACAACCCGATGAACACGTTCACTGCGTGTCTTACAGCATAATCAAACTGCATAACGGACGAATACGGTCACTGCGTATACCGACCAACAAAACTGGATGAACACGATCACTGCGCGTCAATCTATAACCACCGTGTAACGGACGAATACGATCCCTGCGCATATCGACCAATAACTGGATGAACACGATCACTGCGCGTCAATCTATAACCACCGTGTAACGGACGAATACGATCCCTGCGCATATCGACCAACAACTGGATGAACACGATCACTGCGCGTCAATCTATAACCACTGTAGAACGGACGAATACGATCACTGCATATATCGACCAACGAAATCACATGATATGGTAAACACGATCACTGCGTGCCTTGCTCAATAAAACCCCCGAAACGATACCAACACGATCACCGCGTGCCTTACAAAACAATCTTCTTAGATCGGGACGAATACGATCACTGCGCTATTCGACCACAGATACACATACCAATATCAACACGATCACTGCGTGTCCTACAACATGAACCCCATGAAAGAGACAAAATACAATCACTGCGTACTTCGGCCACAAATCAATATCTGAAAATCGACACGATCACTGCGTGTCTTACAATATGAACCCCGTAGCTGGTACAAATACGATCACTGCGCACTTTGACCACAAAATCCACATCTTCCTGAATCACGATTTCTCTTATCGGCAAGGAATAACATATCTGAAACTGGAGAGGTAACCACCTGGCTTATGTTTCAAAAAAATGCATGTTTGATAATGACGTAATGCTTCCATACTGCATGGAAATGCTACATACTCGGGTAGAATGCAAATGCTCGTGATGCATGCTTATGCAAAGAGTTACTTCAGCAAAATAAATGCTGAAGACACACTGGATCCGCTGGGGATGACCGGAACACTACCGATGCACTTCCAACAAAATAAATGTTGGAAAGATGAACTAACTCCGCTGGGGATAACCATCCTGCTGGGAAAATAGCTCACGAACTCAGAACTCCAAAATCTGCTGAGAAAGGTCCTCCTGACGAGGAAGAGCGACTTGCTGGGGAAAGAAAGGACAACCCGGCTCGGGAAAACTCCTTTCAGCTGCTCCAGCCACCTGATCACACTCTGCGGGAACCCCTCCTACTATCACTGAGCTGGGGAAACTCATCCTGCTATCACTGAGCTGGGGATTGAACCATACATACTGATTTGCACTGCACAAGAACTCTCTGGGAAGTTAATCACATTCATCTCGACCTTCACTGGGGAGGACTCTGCTCTGCTTGATAAGCTAATGCTGAACTGAAGATACATTAATTTCAACTCTCCTGGGGTACTCAGACAGCCTTGCCTGGGGCGACTTCACTGAGGAAGACACAACGTTCATCCTCTGGAAGGGATGCCAGCCTGCCATGGACTCTGACGGGGAACTTTGCGAGCTTTTGAATAGCTTGCCCCAGTGCACTCCACTTGCCCCTATCTAACTCCTGGGAATACTTGCTCTGAACCGCTTGCTATGAGACGACCTCGAGATTACTTGCCCCGGCATCTATACGACAAAAGATTCAATCTCCATTAGCCCGGACCAACCCAATTGGTTTCAACGCTCTCCGCGGCGACGTGCCCCTGAATGAGCGTTCTAGCAACCTATCCTGGTCTGATTTTCCACCTGAAGTATCTGCTTTCAAATCTCCCCATTCTGCATGACTGCCCCTGATTGGATCTTCGATGAGACTCACTTCTGATTAGTTACCTCTCAAGCATACTGCCCCTTAATCAACTGAAGCTTCGGGACTTGTCCTCAGACTAACCGATTCCGAACTCACTGGAAGTCAATGCCCCTGATTCACTGGTTTTGCCCCCGATTAGCTGATCCAGAACAGTACCTCCAACTACGAGAGATTTACTGAATCTCGACCTGATTGCCCCAGAGTAGCTGACTTCGCATGGCTGACCTGACTGGGAATCACGATAATAGCTTGCCCCTGCTCTCGGAACATTCGGGCGCTCTGTATTCTATCCTGACCATACTTTCCATTGTAGGAAACTTTCCTGCTGTCAAGCGCTCACTCGCAAGTAAAACAAGTTGTTCTGCGTAAAAGACATATTAATGCAACACATACGACAGTTTTGACATCCAATCTGTTCACTGGGGAAAGGGAAAAACAGTTTATAGCATACACTGCACAAAACATTTATCAACATCAATACCAACATGGTAAGAGGAACCCTTTCAGAAGTCAGAATCGACGCGGCCTTTACCGAAGTATGCTTTCGAAACAACCTGCTTCAATTAGGACTTTTGAAGGTTATAACGTGGTCAGGTTCACGGTTTTGAAGGAAAGGATAAAGGCTCAAAGTTTTTTTTAACCCACCCATCCTCCTTGATGTGCTCCGATCCTATATTCAGCTAATTCAACCTTGGCGCTCACCTCTCAGAGGCTGAAAGATAGGAGTGATAGTTCGAAAACCCATGAGTTTTTGGAGTGACAGCCACTCACTTTTCGTCTTTGACACTTAGGGTCACACGACTCGCATTTGATTTGAGGATTTTTTCTTTTTGTCCTCCTTTCATCTTTTTCTTATCCCTAACTTTTTCCTGGACGGACTCTTTTTGAGTTCTTTTGATTTTTTAAGTCCAGCGGGATGCCCTCATTTTTGCCTAAGTCGTTTTGTCTTGAAGTTGTGACTTAGCGGGCTTTTGATTCTTTCTTTTTTCTTTCTTTTTTCGAACAAGGCGTGTGACACTGGTTGTCTGACTCATTGGAGAATAATGTGACTGTCTCACTCTTGATTTAACCATTGTGGTTTTTTAGGCACGACCTCTAGAGGTGTGATTGAACGCTCGGTCAAATTAGCTAACACCTACCCTGCCCCAGGTTAAGATTGAGGGTTTTTCATTCGCAGAAAGAACTCCTACTACTAGGCTCAAAGGGGTTGACAAGGGATTATCTTCCTTATATCTCCGGTGTTTAGGGATTTGAAACAACGCCTGTACATCATCAGCAGGTTTTATCTCAAAAGCATACAATCGGCCGTTGCATGTCGTTCATTTCGTCATCCTCCCCAGATTCCTCTTAACTAGGCGTTGTACATTTGTAAAAACAATTAGTGAACACGAATGGATTTAATCAAAACATGCATATTTATTTCATTATCATCAATCGAAATGAAAATAACAAGTTTTACAAACAAGATCGCAATTCAATCATGAAAGAAACTACAAACGTAAAGAAATGACAAGATAAAACAAAGAAAAACGCCAGCTTCCGAGAACCAGGCTTTCACATCTGTCCTGCTGCTGTACCAGCTATCTTCACAATCAGTTATGAGAGGCAGCCTGCCGCTGTTCTGATCTACTTTTAACGGCCCACACGAACTATAGAACTCCTCTTTGTCCCCCATATTCCAGCCTATTCATGGCTTGGCATTGGTTGTTGTGTAATATTGGGGCCTTCCTTCCCAAAATTGATGGCTGAGCTATCAAGCAGATCTTGCACTTTGTGCTTGAAAGCTAAACAATGCTCGATGTTGTGCCCGGGTGCACCAGAGTGAAAATCACAATGCTCGTTGATGTCGTACCCTACTGGTGGCGTGCCAGTCGGCAGCGCCAAGGTTCTCTTTTCAACTAGCTGTAACTTCAATAGAGTCTGAAGGAGCTCTGCGTAAGACATCGGTGGTACCTCAAATACCCTCCTCGGCCTTGGAGCCTGAAACCGCCGCTGATTCTGATTAGGATGCTGCTGAGCCTGCTGCTGTTGTTGTCTCTGTTGCTGAGGTGGTCCCGGAATAGTCACACTTGCAACTTAAGGCTGTGGACGCCGGTTCTGATTCCTATTTCTCCGCTGAATGTTATACACCGCATTAGCATCATCTTGCCTTTTACCGCCGAAGGCTTTCCTGTTGCTTCCAGCTGAAGCAGATTCTCCCGGTTGAATCTTACCAATTTTTATCCCGTTCTCTATACGCTCCCCCATCAGGATCAGCTCGGAGAAGGTACTCATTGAGAAGTTGAGCAGCCGGTCATAGTACATCCCTGAGAATGTCCCTACGAACAAGTCCATCATTTCCCTCTCGACCATAGGTGGTTATACTCTCGCAGCCAGGTCACGCCATCTCTGGGCGTACTCTTTGAAGCTTTCCTTGGGCTTCTGGGACATGCTTTGCAACTGAACTCTGTTAGGAGCGAGATCGCTGTTGTATTGGTAGTGCTTTACGAAAGCTTCCGCCAATTCTTTCCAAGTTCTGATCTGTGTTGGCTCCAGGCTCATGTACCACTCCAATGACGGCCCTGACAAGCTGTCTTGGAAAAAGTGCATAAGCATCTTTTCGTCGTCTGAATACGCAGACATCCTTCTGTAGAATGAACGGACATGCACCCTCGGGCACGTGTCGCCTCTATACTTATCAAAAGATGGTGCTTTGAACTTCAGAGGTACCCTCAGCCCTGGTACCAACCCCATGTTGGACATATCCAGTCCCACAGCGTTCTGATTAGCCAGACCATTTACCTTTTCTTCCAACAATCTCATGCGGAGGCTGTCCCCTGCAGGCCTCCCATAGCCTTCATTATGACCGGAGAAAACGTCTTCCTGATGGTCCTCCCAACGAGGTATCTCTTCATATGCAGCATGTCCAGCGTTACGACCCAGACCTGCTTGGAAGTACCCGGGGTTACCCCTCAGGTTGCCCATATCCCGGCCGTTGTTCATACCCATTCCATATCCTGCGTTACCATAACCATGGTATCTGTATCCAGTTTTGGCGTCAGCCACATTGCCATATCCCACATTCATACCCTGAAAGCCCTGATTACCATTGCCTCCATTCAGCCCGACGTTCTCCGCACCCAAGTTGAAACCCTGGTTGACGTTCCCTATGAACACTCCTGCAGTATCTCCGTTAGTGTTACTAGTGTTTCCGTTCCCACCAGCAGGACCAGCTTCTCCGTTGTTCAGCCCAGCGACTTGAATGTGATCAGCACTTTGATGATTTTCAACCCTGGGAGAGTTAGCCACATTTTCACCACGCGGGGTGCCGTTGTTCTCAGCACGAGCAACCAACGGCTGCACCAGACTCTGCAACTGTTCCTGCCCTTTGGCGATAGTCTCCATTGTTTGCATGAACAGGGCCATCCTGTCACACATCTCTTGCATTTCAAGCTGCATGGCGTCCATGATCCTCTTCTGGTTGATTCTTGTAGAGTAACGGTGGACCCGCCTTTCTTCAATCCTGAAAAATACCTGGAACGGATGCGGGAGATAAGATACACGGCCCACAAACCTGTAATGCAAATATGGGTATGTATGCAAAATGCAATGATAAATGGGTATGCAAACAATGCAATGCAAACAGCTGCAACAGGGGGTCAAGTGCCCTGAATAAGAAGCCCAAGTCACACCAAGAACAGGTCTCAAACAGACCCTCCAATACTCATCAAACTCTGGTCTCAGACAGACCTCGCGAAGAACTCCAGCCTGGTCTCGGATAGACCCGATAATATAACCCATACCTGGTCTCTGACAGACCTCATAACATAACTCCAACTGGTCTCTGATAGACCTCATACCATAATCCTGGCTGGTCTCTGATAGACCTCATACCATAACTCTGGCTGGTCTCTGATAGACCTCACAACTATCCATAAATACCAAGGATCTCTGATCAAGAAATAACTGGTATCTGAAGGTCTAGTTACCTGCATAACCCCAAACCCTCTCACAGGTGGATGTCCTAGTAATTGACAAAGGTATGGCATCTTATGCGATCGTCGACGTCACAGACTTTCAGGGTTGATGATACGATTCCCAGAAGGAGTGGCATCATCAAATCCTGAAGAGGCCTCACTTAGCCAACTTCCAAATGATCGGTCCCCAGAGTCGACAATCCAACTAACCAGCAACCCGAGCCACCCAAAGGGCAGGACAGGAGGCCAACCAGAAGAACCTCGTCTGAGTGTAGATTTCGCGGGACACTAGGACATGCAAAGCATGTGCGCGCCCACTAATCTCTACTCTAAGTCTAAGGTGCACTCAAGCCCAGGTCCGGCTTCTCACTCAATATCAGAACACCCGTCACACCCCAATACAACAATAATAATCAATATATACAATGCTGAAAATAAAGGTCAGAAATATAAATCCATACAAAATCCTCGACGGGAAAACAAGCGTTAGGACTGACTCTCTTAAGGGACGTTGGATCCCAAATGCATAAGAACCATCGCAGTCCTTAGCAGCCAGGGGACGTTGGATCCCCAGCAGAGTCGCCAGCTGTCGCTACTGCGAAAATCGGCGCCGGCTGACAGAAGAGTCGCCACCGTGCGTTATTTATCCCACGGGAGGGAAAGGAAACGCTCGAAGTAAACCTCGCAAAAAACGGGGAAAGGTATGGTCGTCGCAACCAAAACCTGGATTCGGGAGTCGGTTACGCAAGGGGAAGGTATTAGCACCCCTCACGTCCATCGTACTCGATGGGATCCACGCTTGCTTGGTTTGTACGGATTACACTTCTATCTAAACTAAAGGATGAGGTCTGAAAAGAAAAGAAAACATGACTCGGTAAAGCATCGCACTTTATGCCTACGTATTCCCGTCTGGAACGAGAAATCAGAGTCAACGTAGTTCGCCTAACTACGGGGGAAGGTGGGTGAAGGTTGCTCGCTAGGATATCGCATCCTATGCCTACGTACTTCCACACTGCATGGAAGATCAGAGCAAACGTAGTTCGGGCTACGCACGACACAAGCTGTTCCAGTGTCTTTTATGAAAAATCTCACCTTAAACAAGGGTTTTCTTATTGCAAAAAGGTTGATGTCTGTTCAAATCTTTTGACGGAAGAAGTGAATTAATCTCTGTTATAACCTTTATTAGTGTTTTTCTGTTGTTTTGAAGAAAGAAGAGATGACACTCTACAAATCCTAGGGTTACAAAGGGGATAAAAATCTACCCTAATGTTATCATGCATGGGTTAGCTCCTAATGTCTATCATGCTCCTCTCTTGCGCAGAGAGAAACAGAGATCCTAAGGGAATAGACGGAAACAGAAATAGCAGATATATACAATAAAGCAATAAAATGCATGGATGCAACAGTACAAGCGAGGCAAGGGAGTCCCACTCAACCTCGAACCTAGAAAACAATAGGCAAAAGTGAACATGATTCACTTTCAACCCAGCAGGGTAAACAACAAATAATACAATCAATACATCAGAAATAAAACAGCAAAAGCTAAACAGCAAAGCAGTCTTCATGAGCATCAGCAACTATCTTCAAGTCAATATCAGCTATCCACAGGCTTCAAGCAAGTATCAGACTTTATCTTCAATCTCCCAGTGGCTTTTCTTCAAGTCCTAACCTCCAAGCTGAGGAATCAATCACAAGGGTGAACTGGGTGTGAAGCAATTAGTTGACCACCAAGGGTGGCAAACAGACTGCTATCAACACAAAGAGTATTTCTCTCAAGAGTTCTATCCCTTAGACATTAGCACCAAGCCTTCCAAAGGAAGGGGGTGAGTGTCTCAGAGAGGCTCTGCATCACAGAGAAGAATGGAGGCAGTCAAGACCTTCCATGTTTGAGAATTAAGTTTGCTACTCTAGGGCTCTGCCTAACTCCTAGATCCTACAGACTTCATCAGCTGCCAGCAAGGGATACTCTTCATTAGCTCTGAAAGTTGGTCTCCATCTTCTGATCTTCAACTGGGCTTCATCATCACAGGTCTTCAGCTCCCCCAAATCCCAAACAAACCCAATACCCCACACAGACAAAAAGATAACCCTAAAGAGGGCACACCAAACAATTAAGCACATATAAGCAATATACTAGTAGCAGTAGGGGAATCTTAATATTTTCTAAGGGGATCTATCCTATACCCATAACTCCTATAGTCCATACCCCAAAAAAACAAATGAAAATCTCCTAAAAGAATTAAACTATCTCACCTAAGTTGATTTAAAACCCTAATTTGAACACCTAAATGCCACACAAGCAAACTACTAAAAATAAACTTCTAAAAATCATGGTATAAAATCCAGAGAGTCTACACATTCATATTTGATGACACAAAAAAGAATGGGATCAAAATCAATCAGGTAGTGCATGAACAAAAATCACCAAATTCATGTATGAAATGAAACACCTAAAATAGGCATTTATTTGGAAAATATGGGAAAAATATCAAATAAAAAATAAAATGCAATTTTTATTTTTTATAATTTTCTAGACATCTTGAAGAAATTAATGCAAAAAGAATCATAAAAAAATATGAAGTTTTCATTTTGATATGATTTTTTTTGAAAATGAATGCAAAGTGAAAAGAATTTAAAAATTGAATTATAAAGAAATAGGGGGAGGGGGTGTTAAAATGAAAGGCGCCCAGTTCAAATTCTGATGGGCCTGGAAAGTGGGGGCGGGGATATCATTTCTGCAAGGCCCAGCACGCCTCAGAAAACTGAATTAAAAAAATAAAATAAAAAGATTAAACCCTCGGTTCAAATAGCAACAAATTCACATGTAATCCGTTGGGCCTATCAAGAAGGGGGTGGGGATAGTAATCTGAACTTAAGCCCACGCTGATGCAATTAATGAAATGCATCGTTTCACATTTGGATTTCCCTCCGTCTCTCAACTTTGAATCTGGACCATACGATGAGTTGAAAATGTCAAAACCTGGAAATGATCTAACGGTTGAGGGTCATCGTCCCCAACGAGCCCTAGGGTTTGCAGAATTTCTTCTCCCATGCACCAACTTCCACAGCTCAGTGCTCTCTCCTCACTCAACCAAATCCTTCGATCCCAAAACCAAAAATGGCCTACTCAAAGCCCTCTACAAGATCCTTCCCTTGGATTTTTCTAAAACTCACTCCATGATTCAACCCGATAGCTGGAACCTCATGGTGTACCAAACTGCACCCGATATGCATGATCATCAAACTTGCTCAAACTAACCTAGAATGATCTATGGACCATGGTGAGAACTCTGAGCCAAAAATCTAGCATTCTCTTGCCCTAATTCAGGAGTTCTTGATCAAGAAAGTTTCATCACCCTGCTAACAAACTCCATGAAACTCTCTCTAACTCTCAGGAATCACTCACCTAAGGTCTCTAATCATGATTACCCTAGCCATTTCATCTAACAATGCATAAATAGAGGGATTCAAATGCTTTTGCAAACCTGAAAAATGGTGATGGCAGAGGTATCTACACTCCAATCCAATGCTTGAGACTGGTCACAAATGATCTCCAATGGCTGAGAATTTTTCTGATGGCAGCAATTCTTGCTCAAACTTCTTGATTCACCCTGGCCAAACCTTTATGCAACTTGGAGTGAAGATTCGAATCTCATGAACCAGCCACCTTTCTTTCTAGTTTTTCCTTGCTTTTCACTCTATGATGATGGAGGAAGATGATGACAAGAAGAAACCTCACAATTAATGGAGTTTTGATACACTTTGAAAAGAAAATGCAAATGGGAGTGAAAGAATCAAAATGGGGTTTGCAAGCTCAAAGAATCACCAACCAGGGCATGGATCATCTCTAGGGCATATATAGGTGTCAATGGAAATGTGTGGAAGCTTTGAGAACCTTCCAAGAAGTTTCTAGAATGTATCATGCAATGAGAATTTGAATTTTCCATATTTAGTAAATCTCATGCAATCTCATGACAAACCATGCAATCCCACTTAATATCTCCTTAAATGAGTAATTGGTATGAGAACAAGGCATTTCAAACCCTTATGTAGCATTTTCTCACTTTTCCTTTTGGTGCCTTAAGATGCAAGAAACACATTTACAAAGGAAGTCCAATTTTTAAGCCTAAACTCAAAGATGTGGCTAAACCATTGTCTCTAGAATGATGTTGGGAATCAATTTGGTATATTGGATGACCCATATTGGATTTGTAGATTTCTCAAACCAATTTTCATTTCAACTTTTTTCAACTTATAAGCCATTTTCAAGTCATTTGCACCACTTTTAAAATTCCATGCTCTAAGCTTTTCCAAACTTTCAAACCTTCTTTTCTAGCCTTAAAATCCCATTTTGAACAACTTTGATGTTGTTAAGTTTTTCATTTGAAGCTTCCTTGTATGAGTTTTAGGCATATGCTAAGAATGACCTGTAATCATCAATTGACCAAAATACCCTTTGCTTGCCAAGACCATAAGTAGAGTTCCCCAAATCATATGAAGGCATACCATACCATTCTAGAAAGCTAAGACAATAAGGAACAACTCTTATGTTGGACAAGAACCCATTTGAAATACCCTTGAAGGTCAAAAGTTGCTTGGAAGACAGAAAATTTTCACAGACAAATTTCAGTGCCCTCAGATGACCTGTAACTTGCAAGAGCCATAACTTGAGTTATATACATCATATTGATGACTTCCACCACTCAAATTAAAGCTATGAAGATACTATACAAGTTTCATGTGGACCAGAAATTCATATGAAGCTTGCATCTTGAGTTACACTGCTTTGAAGTTTAACCTAAACCAGGGGATTTTACACTGAAACCCTAATTTAGTAACTCCAGTTCTCCTTGACTCCTCTTGATTTTTCTTCATCACCACATCATATCCATATCCATGTAGCAAATAATGAATCCCACATCCTTCAAATGATCCTTGATGCCTTTCAAAACACTTCTTTGACCTAGAATTGACCCAGTGTTGACCCTAGTTGACTGACTTCAACTGAGGCTCTTGCAATCATTCAAATGACTTGGTTCTCCTCAAAAATGATTCTCTAGACTCTTCATAACATCCATACACACCTCATGCTCTTGGCTCATAGCTCACATTTCCTCTGATGATCCCCAACTAGCCTCAAGATAGGAGAGAATTCACTGATCAACCTGGCAGCTCTTCAAAGCTCAAATTCTTCACTGATGACCTGAGTAGACTTGAATATGAATGAAACCCCTGGATATGCCTCTTGAGATAAGAATAGCACTTGATCCCCTGATTAAGATAGCTTGCTCATGCTATGCAATGCAGATGAATACACTATGCACATGATGACAACGCCAATGACTATGCAATTGAAACATAAACCTAGGTTAGAAAGGTTGGGCAAATTTTGGGGTGCAACAGTGCCTACGTATCCGAGGTAGGGGATGGAATCAGAGTAATCGTAGTTCCCCTCGAGAGGGAGGACTAGGAACTTCTTGACGGTGGTCAAGGTTCCAAGGGGAATGAACGTTCATAAGGAAGCGTTTACATGGAGTGCGACGACTCCTATTTCTACGTTGAAAAGAGTTGAATTAGAAAAGGTAAGATAGGTATTCCGCAACGGGAAACCTAATATGGAGTGCGGCGACTCCTTATCCTAATGCTAGGGTAAAGGGTAAAATTGTCCATGATGGGACGCCTAAACAAGAGTACGACGACTCGATGTCCCTAGGTTTGAAAGATGAAAGACGTAAGGGTTAAGGACTATTGACGCGAGGATCAAATGGCTAGACCTATCCTTCGGAGGGGAATTTATCAGTAAAATAAACGGCGCAAGTTAATTAATTTAATGACAATGTTGGAATATAAATAAAAGTATGAAGAATAACGGGATGAGAAACGACGATATCCTCGCATAATTTACAACCATAAAAATAATTACAGAAATAAGAGGTTAGTAAACACGGACAAATGCAGAATAATGTTAGGAATGACATAAGATTAGGGGCAAAAGTGTTAGAAATTTTTTTATTAAGTGGAATAATATTAGAGTTTAAATTAAAAGGCTAGAGATTTAAATAGAAGTTTTAGAATTAAAAAAAAAATTTTTAATAAAAATTTAAATTAGGAAAAGAAAAAGTAATGGTTAGTTTAAAGAAAAGTTATTTTATTTATTTTAAGAAAACTAATTTTAATAATTAAATGTTAGGTTTAATAAAAAAAACAATAAGTAATCTTGAATTCATTTCAAAAAAAGAGTGTTGTTTTTGCATTATATAAAAAATAAATTTTGAATTAAAAAGTTAAGCTTTAGATCAAATTTTAACTTATGAAAATGAATTACGTCTTAAATTAGAAATTATAAAAAATTTAAGTTTTAAATTATAAACTATAAAAAATTTAAGCTTTAAATTTTAAATTAACAAAAATTTTAAGTTTTAGATTATGCATTATAGGAAATTACGTTTTGAATTATAAAAAGATTTTCAATTTTTTTTTATTAAAAAAGTTTGATTTTAGAAAAAAAATTTATTTTAAAAAAGTTAGAATATTAATTCTTTTTTTTTTAAGTTAGTTTTTGTTAATTTTAAAACCATAATTTATTTTAGCACTATTATTTAAATAAAGTTAGTAAAGACAAAATTTAACAATTAAACTAATGAAAACATAAAAAGGATTAAAAAATTTTAAAAGGGAAAGGGAAAGGGTCATATAAATGGGCTTTTGCAGCCATTAGGGTTTGAAAACCCATCTTCTTCTTCTTGCTGCGGCGACTCATCCATGGAGCTTCCCTACAGAATCTTCTTCTTTCTGTCTCATCCGTTCGTTCTCTTTTCTCTGCATCTTCATGTTTCTTTCTTCTTTTCCCTGCAATAAAAGCATAAAACAACTCATAATTACAAAGTTTTACTTAGAGGTTTGTTAGTGGTGGAACTTGAGGGCTTTTGACGATGATGTTGCGTTCGTGGCCGGTGATGAAGTTCCTTCTAAGGCTGTTGCTGGGCGTTTCGTTTGGTCCGCCTGTGGTGATGGTGATTCGTTGGCGGTTCTTTGTGATGTGGGTTTTCTTGAGTTTCGCCGCCGTGATTTTTTTCGGTTGATGAAGGGTGATTCTGAACTTCGTCCTCTTTTGAGGATTTACTGATGGATTTCACCGCCGTTGGATTGTTCTTGATGTTCTAGGGTTTCTTCAAATCCATGCTTTGATCTCGTCCCCCCTGATGAACACTTATGTTGTTCTTATATTGTTCTTATGTTACGATTCTCATGCCTTAATTTGTTGCGATTTTTTTTCCAGGAATCTTGTTTAATTTGTTCTGGAGCAGATACTTTGGCAAAGTTTGTTTTGCGTTTGATTTGATCGTGTTTAGGTTGCAGAAACTTGCGAGATGCTGTTGTTGCTGAACTGGATATCCATTTTTAACTTTGGATTTGGGATATTTCCTTATGACTTGTTTGGCATTGAACAAGAAAAATCACTTTTCAGAATGAGCACTTTTTCCAAAAAGAACTTTTCCAAAAAATCACTTTTTCTCTCTCTTGGAATAAACTTGAACAGATCATAGCCGGATCACGTCGGGGGACGCGGCGGCATTTATTTGTCTCCCCTTCTGATGTGCCCGATGATAAATAGTTACTGAGGGTATCAAACTAATTAAAAACCACTTTTTAATTAAATTGACTCTAACCAGTTGAATATTTTTTATGTCGTTTGCTTTGTAGGTTCGAAGAGTCGAAGCGAAGAATTGGATGCGGAGACAATCTTAGAAAAATTAGGACTTTTAGGACAATTAAGAATTAATTTTGTAATTATTCTTGCATATTGTAAAAATATATAGAAATTGAATAAATAAATTCAATTTTTCTTAGTAAACTGAATTCATTTCCCGATCAAATTTCTCCGAATAAATTCATCCGAATAAGTTCCTGTGATTAAGTTCATTTGATTAAGATTAACCGATCAAAATCATCTGATTAAATTCCTCTGATTAACTTCACACGACTAACTTTATCTGATTAAATTCATCCAACTAATTTCCTCTGATTAAATTCACCCGACTAACTTCTGAATTCGATAGTTAAACATCTCGCGCAACTTAGAATTAAATTTCATTCGACGTAATTCCTGAATTCAAACAAATCCCTAACGAATAATCCGTATTCGATAATAGAATTGGCGAATGCGGCCTTGACCAGATAAATAGAGAATTCAGTTTAATGGCAAAATGAACTCTGACTCCGCATTTGAAATCCAACCGGTGTCTTTTATAACCTCCGTAACCTGAATCAACTCGATTGATAATCATGATCAAACCAACAAGTATTCATTATAAATTCGACGCAACCCGAAACTCCACTGTTCCTTTAAAATCGACTGGTTACTAGCAGAAAGCAGGACAACGTGTGCCTGTTAGAGTAAATCCTTCAAAGGAAATTCTCACAGGGATTTAACCCGAATCCACTTATATTGCAACGCACTCAGCTCCATATGGCTTATGAATCAGACACCACTTCAAAACCTAACTGACGACTACCTATGATTCTTGAACCCTAATTATTTGAGGAATCTCTGATAATGCCTTCGCTTCATAAATTGCCAGCAGGCTGCAAATTAATGACCCTTTTGCCCTTCATAAGTTAAATCCCACACAACGTGATTTTCCTACAAAAACCAACAGGTTGGGTAAACCGGTTAGCGGTTAGATAAAATACAATGTAGAATGAAATGAAATGCGAAATGAACCTATTAATATAAGAGTAAAATTTGGGGTATGACACTTATCCTCCCTTGTCATTAGCATCCTGGCTTCTTCCACGGGGTTAGGTCATCTGCGGTGTCGGCCTCAGAGGCAAAGGCGGTCCTCGAGGCCAGTCGGGACGTTAGAAGGCAAAGGATTACTGAGAACTTGGCCGCTATGATGCAAGTTTTCTCGACCGCTTTAGTTCTGAGTGATGAGGGATGTTCTTCGATAGATCTAGCCAGATTACGGGGGGATCTCCCTACTGCCAAGTCGAGGATGACCAAGCTGGCTGCTGAGCTGGATCTGAGCAGGGAGGAGAGCCTTGTGCAATGCAAGAAGAGTAGCGAGGCTGAGGAGCAACTGAAAGTTGCCGAGGAGGAAAAGTCGAAGTTACGAGCGTGGGTCGAGAAGCAGAAGACTTCCCTTCGTCCCGCCGAGTACGAGAATGACGAGGAAAGACTCCTACTTTCCCGGGCTGCATTTTTGGGCAAGATCCATGAGCTCGAGCAGGAATGCTTGGGGGCCGTCGAGGTCGGCTATTCTAGCACTGTAGAGCAGCTCAGGGTAGTGAATCCCGAGGTCACTCTGATCACCGGGGGGATGAGGCCCTACCACCAGGTCGTTGATGGAAGGGTGGTCGCGATAGGCACTGATGGTGTGGGTTAGGAAGTAGTGTCGTAGCTTTCTGGCCGTGTTGACGAGGGCCAGGGTGACTTTCTCGATCTGCTGGTACCTCACTTCAGGGTCCTGGAGGGTCTTGCTCATGAAGTAGATCGGCTTCTATCTTCAGGAGTTTCTCGGGTCAGCATGGCGCCGACGACCTCGGTGGAAACGGCCTGGTAGAGGTAGAGGGTTTCCCCGACGTTTGGTCTCGTCAGGACCGGTGGCTCCTATAGGACGGGTTTGAGGTGGAGGAGGGCCTGTTCGCATTCCTCCGTCCATTCGAACGCGGCCTCCTTCCTTAGTAGTTTGAAAAACGGGAGGGCATGCTGCACTGATTTGGCGACGAAGCCGGATAATGAGGTGAGCATCCCGTTCAAGGACTGGATGGACTTCTTCGTGCTCGGCATTGCGATCTCGGAGAAGGCCCGACATTTATCTGGGTTTTCCTCGATCCCTCGTTCGGTCAAGTAAAACCCGAGGAACTTCCCTGCACGTACACCGAAGGTGCACTTCTCCGGGTTAAATCACATCTTACACCTCCTCGCTGTTTCGAAGACCTTCTTGAGATGGGCCGTGTGGTCGACCTACGATTTAACGATCATTTCGTCCATGTAGACTTTGACTATGTCGCCAATCTCTCATCGGAAGACCTTGTTCATCATACGTTGATAGGTGGCGCCGGTGTTCTTTAGGCCGAAGGGAATCATGTTGTAGTAATAGTTTCCCGACTCGGTCATGAAGGTCGTGCTCTATTTGTCGACTTCAGCCATGGGGATCTGGTTGTATCCCGAGTAGGCGTCCAAGAAGGAAAATAATTTGAAGCCCGCCGAGTTGTCGACGAGCTTGTCGATATTGGGGAGGGGATAGGCATCCTTGGGACATGCCCGATTAAGATCCGTATAGTTAACACACATTCTCCATTTTCCATTACTCTTTTTGACTAATATAATGTTGGACAGTCAAGTTGAATACCGGGCTTCCGAAATAAAATTTGCCTCTAGAAGGTCTTTTATAGCTTTTTCAGTAGCTGCCGACTTTTCGAGGGACTGCCCACGTCTACATTGTACTACGGCCTTCACGACTGGGTTGCTGGAGAGCTGGTGGCAGGAAACCTTGGGGTCAAGGCCGGGCATCTCGATGGCGCTCCAGGCAAAGAGGTCGGCATTCTCACAGAGACATGCCTTTAGCTGCTTCGTCGCCAGGTCGGGCAGTCCGACTCCAATCTTCACGCTCTTGATCATATCATCACCGAGGGCTACGAGCTCAAAGTCCCCTTCTGGAATGGGGCGCTGTTGCGGTGGAAATAGGATCACAAACTATTAATGAGTTTGAATCGCAATTCAATTCACAACCGCTCTTTGATTTATCCGAAGGAAAAGGTCAAAAGAGGGAAAACCTATTTTGCATCGTAAACACAATGCGGGGAAAGATCTAGGATTCGGGGGTTGGTTAAATTTAGGGAAGGTATTAGCACCCTAAACTTCTGTAGTACTCTACAGGAACCTTTTGTTCAAATGTTTACTATTTTGCTTTATTTATTTGCTTAAGGTATACGTACAAAGGGATTACAAGTGAGAAAAGAGACCTAAGGGGTTAATTCTAAGTTTACTCGGCAAGACATCGCATCTTGTGCCTACGTATCCTTACGGGAGTGGAATTAGAGGAATCGTAGTTCCCCTCAAAAGGGAGGTTAGAGACTTCTTGACTGTGGTCAAGGTCTCAAGGGGAATAAACGCATCTTAAGGACACGCTTACGTGGAGTGTAGAAACTCCAAATCCCTACGTTGAATTGTTAAGTTGTAATTAGGGTTAAATTAGGTCAGGGATTCCACGGCGGGAAACCCTAAAATGAGCGCGGCGGCTCTTTGACCTAATGCTAGGGGTAAGATTGTAATTTAGCCGGCGGCGAGGCATTTGTGAGAATTAGGGTTTGAAAGGGTTTGAAGTTGAATGTGTGAGGTTTTACGGACTATTGGCGCGGCGACCAAACAGTTAGACCTAACCTTCGGATGTGCAATGTGACGGAATATTAGTGATGAAAATGTGAGAAATTTAAATCATACAAGCGGGAATCAAAGTACGGAAAAGATAACGCGATAATTTGTTCGCGAAGTTACAATCGAGAAACAGATACAATAATAATAAAACTTGAATTGAAAAATAAAATAAAACAGTAAACATGAAAGGCTGCAAAACGAACACACATGTTAGTAGGCAGAGTCAGGCGTCAATCAAAATGAATTACGAGACAGTCAAGAAAAAGGTGCAACATTTAGGATTTTTTGTGTAAAGAAAAGGGTCTTGATTTAGGCTAAAAAAAAGATTTAATATTATTAAAAAAAATTTTAATTTAATTTTCGAAACGGTTTTGAATTCATTATCTAAAAAAAGAGTTTTATTAAAAAATTTAGGTTTACTATAGCTTGTTTATTAGAAAAAGTTAGTTAATATTTTTTAAAAGAAAGTTTAGGTTAATAAAAAAGGTTTTAAGTTAATAAAAAAGGTTTTAACAAAATCTTAAAAGATAATAATAATAATTATAATAAAAAAATAATAAAAAAGAAAAGGGTTGGGCCAGTAGCCACTTCCGGACCCAACCCGGGTGTGTGCAACCAATAAACAAAAACACGTGAACTAGGGTTTCAACCCTATTATTTCTCGCGGCGCAGCTTTCTTCAATTCCTCTTTGTATTTCTCGATTCTCCCCTTCGTTTTTCTTCGATTCTTGTTAGAACCTGAAAAAACAACCAAAAATTGAACCGTCAAATACATGGAGGGCGATGTATTTGTTGCTTACGTTTTGAATGATGAAATCGGCGATTGACGAGGCGGAGGCGATGATGCGGTGGACTGAGCCTCCAGGGAAGGTTTGCTCGTCGTGGATGGAGGCGGCGTCGGTGGACCTTCCTCACTCTCTTGGGTTGCGTTCTGATGACTAGTTTTGACGAAACCCCTCTTCTCTCTTTCGCGGCCGCTTTTCGCACTCTCTCCCGTTAGGGTTTCACAGGTTGTATTGTTCTTCCTTATATCCTCCTCTAGTTTGTCTTTTGGGCCTTGATGCTTTTTGGATACACGTTATTTTTACTAAAACGATTTGATTTGATTTTATGGAACTTTGGTGAACCGATGCTACTTTGATCTGATTGAGATTTTGATATGATTTTCTTATGTTTCGTTTGAAAACTTTCCCCATTTGGATTCACTTTGATTGGATTTGATTTACGATTTATCTCTGATATGTTCTGATTTCCTTTTTCAGATTTGATTTGGACTCATTGCTGATATGGCTTATTTGGTTCAAACTTTCCTATTTGGAGTGTATATTTCTGGTTTGCTTCAATTGGATACGCTTCGAATTGCTTTCAGAAACGGGCTTACTTTGATCTGTTTTGGAACCAAACTTATTTGTGATCTATTTTGATTTTCGGGACTTATGAACTGGACATTGAACTGATGCTAACTCGTTTCCTTTGACCCATTTGTTTCTGATATTTCTGATGTAATCTTGTTGTTGGGTTTATTACGAAACCATTCTTCAACATAATTTGTGTTCTTTCTGTACTGATACTAGTTGTTTGATGCAGTTTGGTCCAGTTTGTTTTGGATAACTTAACCTGTTTTTTTATGATGAGGATTAGTAACAGATCATGCTTTTGGACATCAACTTGGTTTTTTTTTTCCTGATGTATCTGTTCTTGGAAATTTCAGGTGTTGGAAAACTTCGAAAGCAAAGCGGTTCAGACCTGCCGGCATCCGGGTCTGAGTTCGAATTGGCTGTGCTGTTTTACCCTTGTATCAGTTTGGAAACCAATTGGGATTTACTTGATGATGGTACCATATTTACTTGATGAATGGCATTTTGTTTTGGCTTTGAGATAGAGACCCTTTTCAGTTAATCATTTATCGGCCCAAACTTCTTTTACCTCCTCATCTTTCTCGGTTGTCCCGCATTGATAAGAAACAGTAGCCACTTGATCTGACGGTGATGGCGTGGATCGGTAACGGGGGGTAGGACGCGGCTTCGGTTGTGCCACTCCCGGCACTCGATGATGACGTTGTTCTGAGAGTGTCAAAGCATTTCTAACACTTTTCTTGCTTCTGTTTTGTTTTCTATTTTTTTCTTCAGGTAATCAAAAGATGTATGAAGAACTCAAGGAAACTCATTGAAGAACATTTAGGACTTAGGATTTTTTCTTTTAGAATAAGATACTCATTGTAATATCCTTCTCTTGTAAGCAAATTAAGTATTCAGAAACATTCTTCCATTTCAAACTTGTAACTTTAAATATTTGTGAAATAAAAATCCAATAAAATGTTCATGGTAATTTTCTCAATTGTAAATCTAAACATTCATGAATAATAATCCATAAATTATTTAAACTCACCTTTAAGCCATAACTTATGAACACTTGTGGATAAAAGTTCCAAAATATCTAAAACTTACTTCCTCTTTGCCTCGATCCAATGAATGATATCCCGTAACATAACCAGATCCAAATTGAAATCCCCTTGATTACGTGACTCCTCAAAATAATCTTAACAGTATCCACTTCCTTTTCAATCCAAAATTGCGCATTACTAAGAGAAAAGAAACTGCTCAGGAGTGTCTTAACAGGTAAAACCATAAGCAAAGAATGGCCCAAGTCTAGTTAATTTTCTGACAACTTTTCGATACCACAAACCGGATCGATGCCGCGGTAATAATCAACCTACGTGATAAATAAACGCCTCAGATACGATGGCTCAAATGCCTCAAGGCTACAAGGCCCTTCTTTTTCAGAAACCATTAGAACCAACATAAAATGACCAAAACGCCCCTGGAATAATTCTTGCAAAACAAAACGCATTTATATGAATGGATGAAATGCTATGCGAAATGACTGACTAAATGTAAGGGTAAAATTTGGGGTATTACAGTTGCCCCTATTTAAATAGCTACACTGGATGATTTGAGTGACGGAGACTCGAGGAATTATGGTGGAGGGATTTAAATATAGATAACCGAAAATTTTGCCCTTATATGTGGAGATATGCAATGCTATAGACAAAACGAGAACAGACTAATGCAGACGATGCCATGAATATGGTATGATGCGTATGCTGGAATGATGAATGCGAAAATGCTGACGAATACGACGACATAGGGACAGACGCTACGAGAAGAACACACTGGGAAAAACGACGCGCTGGGACACAGCACAACACCGGGGAATTCTAAAATGATGGTCAACTGGTGCGAAAACGACCAATTGTCTTTTTTTAGAAAAGGAACGAGATTCTCAAATGGAGATGGTACCTATGAGACGGCCTCCACTGGGGAATCTAAAAGTAAAACTGGATCATGTACGACTGCAAGATCGATCACAGAAGGCTGGAGCATTGAGCAAAGAATAACATCCAAGCTTCTGTAAACTATCTCTCATGACAGGATCGAACGGGCCTTTCGGAACTCCGTAGCAAATATACAGGGTGAAAAGAACCGGCTGTATGCCAAAATAAATGGACTTTGAGTGGTTAGAACAAGATCCTTAATAGTGATGGCGCCTATGAGATGGCCTCCACTTGGGAATGTCCAACAATAGGACTGGATCTACACGATTGCAAGATCAAATATAGAATGCTGGAGCATTGAGCAAAGAATAACATCCAAGCTTCTATAAACTATCCTTCGTGACGGGATCGAATGGACTTTTCAGAAATCCATATCAGATATACAGGGTAAAAACCGGCTGTATGCCAAAATAAATGGGCTTTGATGGGAAGTGCCCTGATAAGCTTCTCGAGGGAGAACTGTCACTTATCGTTGGAAGGGACTTACATGCCAAAATGGATAAGCACTCAAATAAAGAGGCTGCTGCTTATCTGATATATAAATGTTCTCATATTTAAGGTTGGTTCCCGGAATATGATTCAGATTCTTCTTTTACTAAAGGGTAAAGTAAACTTCTTCATACTTCCGAGGACAGCGCGTCGGGCATGATTCCACTTCTTCTTTTGCTAAAGGGTAAACTGAACTTCCTCATACTTCAAGATTCATGCTCTCTTGAATATGATTCTGCTCCTTCTTTTACTAAAGGGTAAATGAACTTCTTCATACTTCAAGATTCATGCTCTCCTGAATATGATTCTGCTCCTTCTTTTACTAAAGGGTAAATGAACTTCTTCATACTTCAAGATTCATGCTCTCCTGAATATGATTCAGCTCCTTCTTTTACTAAAGGGTAAATGAACTTCTTCATACTTCAAGATTCATGCTCTCTTGAATATGATTCAGCTCCTTCTTTTACTAAAGGGTAAATGAACTTCTTCATTTCAAGGTTTGTTGCTCCCTGAATATGATTCGGTTCAAACCTCCCCATACTTCAAGACGACAAGGAAAATGGAAGCCCAACTGCTCGATGGAGATGGCCCTTTACTGCAAGTCATAACGAAGATAGGATCAGCTTCTCAGGCGAGAAATGTCGCTTATTTGCAAGAGTGGCAATAATAAGCTTCTCAGGTAAGAACTGCTTGTAGAGGTGATAACAGATAATGATGATAAGCTTCTCGGCGGAGAACTGTTGCATACCGTTGCTGAAGAATGTTACGATAAGCTTCTTAACCGAGAACTGTTGCGTATCCTGTTGTGTAAGGTTGTGATAAGCTTCTCTGGTGAGAACTGTTGCTGATCGGTTGTAAAATGTTGTGATAAGCTTCTCTTGGCGAGAACTGTCACATACTGATGCTGTAAGATGTAGGATTGTAAAGTGTTGTACCGATAGGATTGTGATTGGTTTTCTTGAAAGATAGTGCAAAATAAATGCACATCCGGGTACAGTGATAAGCTTCTCAGGCGAGAACAGTCGCGTATCTGCCAAGGTAGGGTGAAAATTTTTAGACGGTGCAAAATAAATGCACGTCCGGTTGGGCTCGACAACCGACAAAACCGAGATTCAATCTAGGATCGAGCTAGAAAGAAGACTAGCAATCAAGACTCCATCGAGGGAATGAACTCGAAGGGTAAATATCTTATCCTGGCGAGGAAAGATAGCTGAAATAACCGTCATCCACGAGGGTCGAGCTCTGTGGGGAAACTGGAAACACATATGTATTTTATGCTTAGGGCTGACGATCTATTTGGAGAGAATGGACCAACCCAGTTACTCGGCGGTAACAATCAATGATGGTGAGACACAATGAACCTGTGAATGCTAACGCATGTGTTAATGTGAATGTATGTTAATGTCTATGTATGTAGTTAAATATGCAGGATGTTATGAAATGAGTATGTAATGAGTATGTGAAATGAGTATATGAAATAGGCATGTGATGCTTATGCCCTTGCGTATGCTGACGAACAGACTAGAGACGGGACGAGAGATGAAATAAACATCCCGACGGAGATACCCTGCGTTCTCTGCAACCAATACGCCAATCACGGGTGAGGAGGATCAATGGTAGAACCGAATCTGGTTTTAAAGTTCTGAATTCTCTGGGGAGAAGGTAATCTGCTTGGGTGCACAGTATCACGTCTTCACATGGGGAGAAGAAAACCTGAGGGACACTTTCGAGTTACCCAAGAAAAAGTTGTCAGCTTATAGTCTCGCTGGGGACTGTGATGAGGCAATAGTTTAGGAGCCTGTTGCAACACTGAGATTTACTGGGGAATGAAGGCCGCCGTGAGTAAAATCCATCGGATGCATGAAGAAAAGTTGTGAAACCACATGGTTTTGATCTTGAAGGACCTTATAGTAGTCGCCATTTGTTTCCCTTTTTTAAAAAAACATGGTGCCCCAGGATATTTGCGTTGTGAGGTATGGTCATCTCAAGAGGATTTTATAGAGAACACGGAGTCTGGTTGCCCCACTGTTTTCAAACTCTTTGAGAGATTCGTCAGGTCTGGCCTAAATTAAGCGTGTTACGACGAAATCTTTGAGAAATAACTCCTTAAGAGCGTCAGACTCGCGTTGGTAAGCGAACTGGGAAACTGCCTGCCCCTGTTTAGCAGGATCTTCAAGTTCCACGGGTTATGTCCATATGTAAATCTCTAAGATATCAAGCAAAGTCGTCATGCCTGAAATGCCTATCCTGAGCTTGTCAATGTACACATATATTTGTCTTGAATTTTTGTTTTGAAAAAGATATCGCAATAACTTGTGACCGAAATCACTAGTCAGGATATAAGTTTTAATTATAATGCCAACATGAATTTTTTCTGAGCATAGCTCGTAGGAGTCAGGAAACGTGATCTTGTCGAGTATGCTTTCAACCGAAGTCCTACTTCAATTAGGTCTTTTAAAGGTTGTATCGTGGCTCGGTTCACGGTTTAAGAAACAAAGGATAAAGGCTCAAAGTTATATTTGTACCCACCCCTTCTTCGTGATGTTCTCCAATCCTAATTCAGTTAATCAGATACGAACGCTCATATCTCAAGCGGATTTGCTATGGTCGAGAACTTATCAAGGCCTTGGACATGGCAGTCACTCACCTATTTCTAATGGCAATTGGTCACACGATTTTGTTCTTTACTAGGGATTATTTATTGTACCCTCTTGTTTTGCTTTTATTCCCTAACTTTTGCCTGGACAACGTCTTTTGATCTGACTTTGGAGTCCAGCGGGATGCCCCAGTTTTGCCTAAGTCTCCTTCATAGGTTTGGACTTAGCGGGCTCTTATTTTTTTTGAATATTCTTTCATGCGCAAGTCGTGTAAATCTTTTGAAAGGCTCGTGACTGCCCCACTCCTTAGGTAATCGAGGGATAGTCATTGTATTGGACTTCTTAAGATGCTAAGGATAAATTCTCGAAGGTTTGCTCTTCCTTTTTTAGAGTCTAAGTGCTCGATCGGTTTAACTGAAACCTACCCTGCCCCAGGTTAGGATGAAGGTTCTTAAAAAGAAAGAAAAAACTCTTACTTCAAGGTTCAAAGGGTTGACTAGGGATTAACATCCTTATATCTCCAGTGTTTGGGATTTGAAACAATGCCTTACATCATCAGCAGGTTTTAATTGAAAGCATACGACAAGAAATCTGACGTTTTAGGTTCGTCATCCTCCTCCCAAATCTCCATCAGAATAAGAGATCGGGTAAAGTTGGCATTATGGTTTATGAAAACGTTTTTTGAATGAGTGAAACAAATGGATTTATTCAAGACAAACATATGCGTTGCATTAATTAATCAAAGATAAACAAGTTCGTGCATGCTAAATATGCTTAATCAAAGAGAAATACATATAAATAAACAAATGAACTGTCGGAAAAATCCTTCTAAATGTTTATGAAATCTTGCATTCAAGAGTAACAGTTTCCTTTGGCGGAGCCTCAATGGAAAGGACGTCTGGTTTATGATCACTGTGAGTCGTCATGGCTTGCCCCAGTTATGCTGGTCACATCTTCAACAGTTTTCAGTCGTTGCTTCAAAATAACTTTCCCAGATTCTTTGTTGATCCCGGTCATATCATCTTGAGGGTTACTGAAATGAAGCGAGCTAGGCCTTTGAATAATTACTGGATTCGACTGATTTGCTGAAGGAACAACATACGTTGCAGAATTTAAGCTTGACAAGTGAGGAACCCCGAGAGGAGTCTCGATCTTCGGCTGAGCATCGCTAAAAGACAACTTCTTCGTTTCTAGAAAATTTCTGACAAAATTCTTAAGAGTGTAGCAATTCTCTAGATCATGGCCGGGCGCACCCTCATGAAATAAGCAATGAGCGGCAGCGTTGTAACCTGCAGGTAACGGATTAGGCGGAGGACCCAAAGCACGGGTGGTAATCAGACCTTGTTGTACCAAATGGGGGTATAACTCAGTGAAAGTTATCGGAATTGGAGGACAAGGCTTATACTGCTTTTTACGGGGATAAGGAACCTGATTCTGTGATTGTTGGAGAACAGGAGCGTTGGGCACTCGTTGACTGTTGACAGGAACTTGCATGGGCGGATAACCGGAAGGTTGTTGATAAACCGGTGCTTGATATACCAGAGCTGACTGCACAGGCTGGTATGTAGGAAACTGCTGATCGAAAGGAGGTGCAACAGTAGCTACATAGGGTTGTTGGACATATGGAAACTGATAACCTTGAACATAACTCTGCTGATGTTGCCAAGGTTGAGGAGTAGCCATTTTGCGGTTCCTCGAACGTGCAGGTCCTTTACCATGGTCGGAGTTAGGAGTTTTGCACTTTGGAAGGGTAGCTCGTCGAACTGGTTGAGCACTAGGAGGCACCAAACCGGATTGAAGACCGTGAGGAGGTACATTCTCGACAGTAACAGCTGGTTGAGATTCCATAACGGTATTAGTAGTCTCAGAAACAACAATAGACTGAGCATCCACCTTCACACTAAGAGCTCATAGCATCTCCAAAATCTGCCCTACACTTCCTCGAAGATCTTCGAGTTCATGGTTGACACGGTTGATCTCTTGGTTTTGATCTTCCATCCTTATGAAGGGTCGTATTGATGCAGAGAACTCAGGGTGACAAAACTGGAAGGTGAGAGAACCGAGTATGAGAAATCGGGAGACACATGCAATGCAAAAGTATGATGCTAAAATGTGAATGCAAATGAAGATTTCATGGAATTCAAATATTTACGAATATTGCGGAATACCAAGGAAACTTTTATTAATTTATTGAAGACAAATTACAAATAATATTTTTGCAACCAAAACAGCTAAATAAAAGCCTAGAAAATCCTAGAGAAGCATCTTCCACAACTTCAGTGGGCAGACGGAGATCCGGAGGAAAATAAATATTCGTAGAGCCTTCTCTTCTTGTAGGATTGTATCTCATCATTCTTCGACTGAATCTGCTTTTGAAGTTCTTCATACTCGCTGACCATCACATGGTATTTGTTCTTCCATGATTCTGTTTCGCGTTGTGATCTCTTCAAAGTGATCTTCAAAGTCTCAGCTTCAGTCATGAAATACTGGACAGGTTCTTCTCTTTGAGGTAAAGGATCTTGGCGAGAGTAGGGCATCTTCAACTCAATAGCTCTTCCTCGGACCCATTGAAGGTATGGTTCCATGGACACACAATTAGGTCTTCCCAAACTTTCTTGGTCTTTCTTATGCAGATGATTCCAAGAAGATAGAATCTGATCTTGAAGCTTTTTGTCGTCTTCGAAAAAGATTTTCTCCACATGAATACCTTTAGGCGGTTCCTTCAAGGGGTATCCCAACTGTCGGCGAGCTAAGACTGGATTGTAGCTAATTCCTCCATTGAAACTGAGCAAAGGCACATTGTTGAAGTTTCCACAACTATCAATGATCGATATCCCACCGTACATGCGATTATACCAATCAATATCAGAGTGAGTTAAAGCCATAACTTTTTGCGACCAACGTTCTTGATTAGGTCTCCAGAACGGACCAGACTTGGGTAAGTGAGAAATAAACCACTTGTATAGTAATGGCACACAACATGTAATCATTCCCCCACCATGAAAGTTTCGAAGATGTACTGAATGATAAGTATTACCCAATAGCGTTGGAACTGGATTTCTCCTCATGAAGGTCTTAATTGCATTAAGATCCACAAACCCCTCAAAACTAGGAAAAAGCAGCAACCCATAAATAAGCAAAGCAAATATGGTCTCAAAGGCAAACATGTCTTTATGATCGGCATAAAATTGGGCCTTCTTAATTAGGAAGTCCCTGAGAAAACCGGAGGTCCCCCCTTTAGTGATCATATTGTTTTTGACATCGGATATCCTTAGGCAAATGGCTTTAGCAATATCTCGTTCCTTAGGGTCTTCCTCCAAGAAAGGGAATGGAGACTTATCCAAGATAGGTAATCCCACCAACTGAGAGTACTCTTCTAAGGTAGGTAAAAGATGATAATCTGGAAAGGTGAAGCAGTGATAATCTGGATCATAAAACTGTAGCAAAGTCGCAAGAAGTCCTTCGTTTACTTGAACCTTCAACAAAGACAATAGCCTTCCATATCTGTTTTGGAACTTTTCTTGATCTTGAACCAAATCTCTTAGCTTCTCTAGGACTTCCAAATTAAAACCCCTAAAAGTAAATTTCAAAGTATGCCTTCTATGGTGATCCATGGTATCCTACAATGTTCGTAAATAGAGTTTGAATTCCATGAAGTCTTAATGTAATATGATGCTTTATGGATGCAATGCATGAAAACACACAAAGTCCTAGGTTAAAGGTACGTGAGCGGAGTTAAGGTCTACCCATCCCAAAAAGGAGTGTACTATAGGTTAGTCGTACCTGCAGAACAAGGTTCTAAAAAGTGCCCAAAATCATCAGCCCATCTTTCGGATATTATCAACTTTCCGACTGACTCGGGGGTTAATAATATTCTCAAGAGAACTTCTTTTGAGTGTAGTATCGTGTAGCAACCATTGTAGGACTACTCCCACATAGTTCCCGCACTACGTCCTAAATAAGGCCGAGGTGGTGTAAAGGTACTACGGTCCTCAATATCACGGATTCCAATCGACCATGGAAAAAGTTTTCACGATTACTCGTTCAACCAAACCATTTTCGAAAAGGTCTCAACTGAGCGGTGATTCTCGAATCAGCTTGGTCGGGACTCACTCCCTATAAGCCTCATCGAATATATCCCCATCCTATAATAATGTCACTAGTCCGGGCGTAGGACTTATCTAACAACACAAGGAACAGTCCCAAATCAGAGTACAATATATACATGCAAATGGATAGTAATAAATACGAACAAATTAGGGATAACCCTCAAAAGTTTAGAAAGTCCCCAGTGAAGTCGCCATTTTCCTGTTGCGGTGGAAATAGGATCACAAACTATTAATGAGTTTGAATCGCAATTCAATTCACAACCGCTCTTTGATTTATCCGAAGGAAAAGGTCAAAAGAGGGAAAACCTATTTTGCATCGTAAACACAATGCGGGGAAAGATCTAGGATTCGGGGGTTGGTTAAATTTAGGGAAGGTATTAGCACCCTAAACTTCTGTAGTACTCTACAAGAACCTTTTGTTCAAATGTTTACTATTTTGCTTTATTTATTTGCTTAAGGTATACGTACAAAGGGATTACAAGTGAGAAAAGAGACCTAAGGGGTTAATTCTAAGTTTACTCGGCAAGACATCGCATCTTGTGCCTACGTATCCTTACGGGAGTGGAATCAGAGTAATCGTAGTTCCCCTCAAAAGGGAGGTTATAGACTTCTTGACTGTGGTCAAGGTCTCAAGGGGAATAAACGCATCTTAAGGACACGCTTACGTGGAGTGTAGAAACTCCAAATCCCTACGTTGAATTGTTAAGTTGTAATTAGGGTTAAATTAGGTTAGGGATTCCACGGCAGGAAACCCTAAAATGAGCGCGGCGGCTCTTTGACCTAATGCTAGGGGTAAGATTGTAATTTAGCCGGCGGCGAGGCATTTGTGAGAATTAGGGTTTGAAAGGGTTTGAAGTTGAATGTGTGAGGTTTTATGGACTATTGGCGCGGCGACCAAACAGTTAGACCTAACCTTCGGATGTGCAATGTGACGGAATATTAGTGATGAAAATGTGAGAAATTTAAATCATACAAGCGGGAATCAAAGTACGGAAAAGATAACGCGATAATTTGTTCGCGAAGTTACAATCGAGAAACAGATACAATAATAATAAAACTTGAATTGAAAAATAAAATAAAACAGTAAACATGAAAGGCTGCAAAACGAACACACATGTTAGTAGGCAGAGTCAGGCGTCAATCAAAATGAATTACGAGACAGTCAAGAAAAAGGTGCAACATTTAGGATTTTTTGTGTAAAGAAAAGGGTCTTGATTTAGGCTAAAAAAAAGATTTAATATTATTAAAAAAAATTTTAATTTAATTTTCGAAACGGTTTTGAATTCATTATCTAAAAAAAGAGTTTTATTAAAAAATTTAGGTTTACTATAGCTTGTTTATTAGAAAAAGTTAGTTAATATTTTTTAAAAGAAAGTTTAGGTTAATAAAAAAGGTTTTAAGTTAATAAAAAAGGTTTTAACAAAATCTTAAATGATAATAATAATAATTATAATCAAAAAATAATAAAAAAGAAAAGGGTTGGGCCAGTAGCCACTTCCGGACCCAACCCGGGTGTGTGCAACCAATAAACAAAAACACGTGAACTAGGGTTTCAACCCTATTATTTCTCGCGGCGCAGCTTTCTTCAATTCCTCTTCGTATTTCTCGATTCTCCCCTTCGTTTTTCTTCGATTCTCGTTAGAACCTGAAAAAACAACCAAAAATTGAACCGTCAAATATATGGAGGGCGATGTATTTGTTGCTTACATTTTGAATGATGAAATCGACGATTGACGAGGCGGAGGCGATGATGCGCTGGACTGAGCCTCCAGGGAAGGTTTGCTCGTCGTGGATGGAGGCGGCGTCGGTGGACCTTCCTCACTCTCTTGGCTTGCGTTCTGATGACTAGTTTTGACGAAACCCCTCTTCTCTCTTTCGCGGCCGCTTTTCGCACTCTCTCCCGTTAGGGTTTCACAGGTTGTATTGTTCTTCCTTATATCCTCCTCTGGTTTGTCTTTTGGGCCTTGATGCTTTTTGGATACACGTTATTTTTACTGAAACAATTTGATTTGATTTTATGGAACTTTGGTGAACCGATGCTACTTTGATCTGATTGAGATTCTGATATGATTTTCTTATGTTTTGTTTGAAAACTTTCCCCATTTGGATTCACTTTGATTGGATTTGATTTACGATTTATCTCTGATATGTTCTGATTTCCTTTTTCAGATTTGATTTGGACTCATTGCTGATATGGCTTATTTGGTTCGAACTTTCCTATTTGGAGTGTATATTTCTGGTTTGCTTCAATTGGATACGCTTCGAATTGCTTTCAGAAACGGGCTTACTTTGATCTGTTTTGGAACCAAACTTATTTGTGATCTATTTTGATTTTCGGGACTTATGAACTGGACATTGAACTGATGCTAACTCGTTTCCTTTGACCCATCTGTTTCTGATATTTCTGATGTAATCTTGTGGTTGGGTTTATTACGAAACCATTCTTCAACATAATTTGTGTTGTTTCTGTACTGATACTAGTTGTCTGATGAAGTTTGGTCCAGTTTGTTTTGGATAACTTAACCTGTTTTTTTATGATGAGGATTAGTAACAGATCATGCTTTTGGACATCAACTTGGTTTTTTTTCCTGATGTATCTGTTCTTGGAAATTTCAGGTGTTGGAAAACTTCGAAAGCAAAGCGGTTCAGACCTGCCGGCATCCGGGTCTGAGTTCGAATTGGCTGTGCTGTTTTACCCTTGTATCAGTTTGGAAACCAATTGGGATTTACTTTATGATGGTACCATATTTACTTGATGAATGGCATTTTGTTTTGGCTTTGAGATAGAGACCCTTTTCAGTTAATCATTTATCGGCCCGAACTTCTTTTACCTCTTCATCTTTCTCGGTTGTCCCGCATTGATAAGAAACAGTAGCCACTTGATCTGACGGTGATGGCGTGGATCGGTAACGGGGGGTAGGACGCGGCTTCGGTTGTGCCACTCCCGGCACTCGATGATGACGTTGTTCTGAGAGTGTCAAAGCATTTCTAACACTTTTCTTGCTTCTGTTTTGTTTTCTATTTTTTTCTTCAGGTAATCAAAAGATGTATGAAGAACTCAAGGAAACTCATTGAAGAACATTTAGGACTTAGGATTTTTTCTTTTAGAATAAGATACTCATTGTAATATCCTTCTCTTGTAAGCAAATTAAGTATTCAGAAACATTCTTCCATTTCAAACTTGTAACTTTAAATATTTGTGAAATAAAAATCCAATAAAATGTTCATGGTAATTTTCTCAATTGTAAATCTAAACATTCATGAATAATAATCCATAAATTATTTAAACTCACCTTTAAGCCATAACTTATGAACACTTGTGGATAAAAGTTCCAAAATATCTAAAACTTACTTCCTCTTTGCCTCGATCCAATGAATGATATCCCGTAACATAACCAGATCCAAATTGAAATCCCCTTGATTACGTGACTCCTCAAAATAATCTTAACAGTATCCACTTCCTTTTCAATCCAAAATTGCGCATTACTAAGAGAAAAGAAACTTCTCAGGAGTGTCTTAACAGCAAAAACCATAAGCAAAGAACGACCCAAGTCTAGTTAATTTTCTGACAACTTTTCGATACCACAAACCGGATCGATGCCGCGGTAATAATCAACCTACGTGATAAATAAACGCCTCAGATACGATGGCTCAAATGCCTCAAGGCTACAAGGCCCTTCTTTTTCAGAATCCATTAGAACCAACATAAAATGACCAAAACGCCCCTGGAATAATTCCTGCAAAACAAAACGCATTTATATGAATGGATGAAATGCTATGCGAAATGACTGACTAAATGTAAGGGTAAAATTTGGGGTATTACAGGCGCGTTGGGTGGAAGGGCTGCCCGTTGACAGCTGGAGGAGCGTGCTCATCTTCGGCTTTATGGCCTTGCTCGCCGGGGAAGCGGCAGTCGAGGTCCACATCGTTGATGTGGTCCTTTGGCCTGTGCTCTTGGATGGGCGGAGACTTCTTGATCGCTTTGGGAGAGGGGCCGATCATGCTGAGGCCCTTCATCGCTGCCTCAAAACATCTTCGGGCTGCCTCAATGTCGTCGTTGAGGGAGACGACAGCTCCCCGCCTGGTGTAATACTTCATCTTAAGGTGGACCGTCGATGGCACTGCGGTGAGTTCTGCCAGAGTCTTCCTGCCTAAGATGCAGTTGTATAGGGAGGGACACTTGACGACCAGGAAGAGGATGTTGATTTCCTTGGCCGTCTCATGTGTTCCGAAGGTGACCTTGAGCTCCACATATTCCCACAGTCTCTTCGTTGTCCCTTTGAACCCCTGGAAGTCGAAGCCGACATAAGGGGTTAGATTGGTCTCGTCGAGCTGCAACATCGAAAACAGGTGGGTATACATGATATCCATCGAACTCCCTCCGTCGACCAGGATATGGCAGACGTCGAAGTTTGCCATTTGTGCCTGGATCAGCAGGGGAATGGCGGAGTTAGGGGATCCTCCGGGCAGTTCTTCGAGGTAGTACGTTATCGGGTTAGACCAACCGTGGAATTTGTCAAGGGTGCTCATTTTGCCAGAGTTGTTGCTCATCAGCTCGTCAAACTTCCTCTTTAAGGACCCGATGGAGAGCTTGTTCGGGGCCTCGCCTGACATGACCATCACAGTGGGGAAGTATTCCCGTGGGATGATGGGGCGTATTGGTTCTTCGGGCAGCTGGCGCCCGGTAGGAGAGCTGTGTTCTCCTAGGGAGAACAAGTCTTAAGGGAGACTTATGCTGAGGGCCACCTACAGCCCGAAGTTGTTGGCGGGCGGAGGAATTTCCTCGACCCTTTTGGCTTCGTGGGCCTCCTGTCGAGGGACATCTCCTCCCTTGGTGTACCTCTTTAAGTGCTCATCCTTGATGAGTATCTCGATTGCGTCCTTTAGGTGGATGCAATCCTCGGTGACATGCCCGTGGCCGTGGTGGAAGCATAAATACGTGGACTTGTCCATGTTGACCTTGGGGGGTTCCAGTTTAGGAAAACAGACACCTTCCCTGACGAACTCCGAGTTGGCGCACTCAGCCAAGATGCGCTCGCGGGAAGCAATGGGGGCTATGTACTTAGTGAAGCGGCCTGCGGGGCCCTTTTGCTCTCGGGGCTCCCTGGGATGTTCATCACGCCGTCAATCTCCCCCGTGCCGGGGTGCCGGTTCTCCTTCTTCCCAGGCACCGCGGGCGGCTTCGTGGTTACGGGAGTCTCGGGCTGAATTAGCAGCTTCGGTCTCCTCGTACCAGATGTAGGCTCGGGCTTTCTCGAGGAAACCTTGTAGGGTGGTTGGCCGGTGGGTTGCCACGACCTCGTAGAATTTGGAGCCGCGACGCAGACCTTGCCTCATGAGGTAACGCTTCATGTCGTCTGAAGTCGTCACCTGGACTGCCTCCCTCGTGAATCTCTCGATGTAGTTCCTAAGAGGTTCGTCCTGGGCTTGGGAGATCGCGCACAGGGAGGCCTCCGTCTTTGAAAGGCGCTGGGACATCATGAAATGCTGCAAGAAGAAATCCTTCAAGACCCTCCACGACGTGATAGACTTGGGCTCCAGGCTTTTGCACCAGACCATGGCTCCCTTCCTCTGTGTCGTCGAGAAGAGCCTGCACTTTATGGCTTCTCGGACGTTCCGATAATCGAGCATGGCCTTAATATCTTCCAGATGGTCATCTGGGTCCGTCATGCTGTCGTAGGTGGAGAGCACGGGTGGCTTCTCCATCGCGTGGGGGATGGAGGTCTCCATGATTTCCCGCGATAGGGGAGTCCTGTGGTCGTCCTCGTCACTGCGGACAGAGGAGCGCGAGGGTGAAGGATTGTACCGAGGGACTTGATTACGACCCCTCGTCCTCTTACTCGGGGCCTCAGGTCTGTTTCTTTGTGGGGCCGGGGAACGCCTCTCCTTCCGGGGAGGTGATCTGTCACGCTTCTTAAAGGACACAGGTTGGTGTAACACCCTCATTTGAATTGTTTAGTCTTTTTATACTTTATTGTGTGCATATTGGTTGTAATGTCTTTGATAAGGGTATGAGGTTATTTGCAGGAGTGAGAGGTGACCTTAGTTGGGGTGAGGTGGACCTATAATAATGATAATGCTAACCATTTAATAACAATAATAAGAATACTATAGTTATTGATATTATTATTTAATTATTGTTGATAATAATATTAATAGAATGGTAGTTATTATTATTATTATTAATTGGATTAATAGAATTAAAACCTAATTAAGGGGTTAAGAGAGAGTTAGTGGAAGAATTAGATAGTTAACACGTAAAAGAGGAAAAAGGCAGAGAAAGGAGAGCTAGGGAAAAAAGAACCAATTCTCCATTGTTGTCAAGGAAAAAGCTTCAATCCAAGGTAAAAGGGGATAATGGATTTCAATATCGGTGATTTAACATGAGAGGGTAGTGAGAGGTCCTTTCTCTCGTAGGAATTTCTGTTTGTTCTTGTTCATTGATCTGATTTCGTAACTTTGTGCTGTTTCTTGTGATTAATGTCATTGATGAATATTTATGGTCTGGTGTTGGGTGAACAAATCTAGAACTGGTCTAGAATTCATGTGAAAGGTTATGAACACTGTGGTGAAATTTTGACAGATGTTAGATCTGAGAATTAAGGGTTTAACCATAATTGAAACTAGATCTAATAACTAGAATCTTGAAAGAATAGAACATAGGATTCAATGGAATCGATTAAAATCTGAGTTTGAGGATGAATGGGAAGATAGAATGATGAATCTTGAGTAGAAACTCGTGAGAATGATGAGATCTGAGTTTTTGACAGATCTGCTGGTCATACGCGTATTGGAGGTGTCAATACGCGTATGGGGGACTTCCCAAGGGGCTGTACGCGTAACATACGTGCCCTGTCCCCAGTGCCAGCACGACCATCTGGTGATACGCGTATGGTACGTGTATGGGCCTGGGCAATACGCGAATGGGGGTAGTCATACGCGTAAGGGGTGACTTTGATGGGGTTTTAGGAGGTAGAAGCCTCTGGTCGTACGTGTATGGGCCTGGACAATACGCTATGGGGGTAGTAATACGCGTAAGGGGTGACTTTGATGGAGTTTTGGGAGGTAGAAGCCTCTGGTCATACGCGTATGGTAGGGCTGATACGCGTATGACAGCAGGCAATACGCATATGGACCTTGTTGGTACGCGTATGGACATTCTGGGATGACTTTTCCCCAGTTTTTGTGATTTCTGTCCAGATTTTGCTTGGAACGTAATTTCGTTTAATCGGTAGGATTAGTATGACTAAAATGAATCTAAGGAATATTAGTAATGAACTTAATTAGGGAGAATGTGGAAAATTATGTTTTGCCCTTAGTGGTGTGGTTGATATGTGTGGGCCAGGACCGTTCAGTGTGGACGATCTGGTGTGATGAGGGTAATTCCCGAGAGGATTACGGTGAGCGGATGGCTCGTGTGGATCATTGATGATCATGAATTATGCTTGAATTATTCTATTATATAATTGTGTTGTCATGCATTTCATGTCATGTGTCTTGTGGAGATGGCTAGGTGGGAATCCATGATTGGTGCCTAGATTCATCCGGACTTCATGTGGAAGTCGTTGTGGAGATAAGTTGTAGTTCAGAGGAACATGTACAACTTATCTGGATTCCAATGGGAATCGGGTTCTAGGGTGAATCTTATATGATTGTGTTGGTACCACATGCATTGTGTCGAGTCAGTGAGTCACATTGCATATTATAATTGATTATGGGCTATTAATACCTAGGGATTGAGATGGCGTGTGTATGTGTGTTATATGTGTATGATTGTATCTGTGGTGTGTAACTACTCCTTAGTGTCACATCGCTGCAAAGAAGGAAAGGAAACGAAACGATCAGAAAAAACCTACGGAAAAGGGAAAAGACAGGTCATCGCAACCAAATCTCGGGTTCGGGAGTCAGTTACACAAGGGGAAGGTATGAGCACCCCTCACATCCGTTGTACTCAACGGGATCCACACTTGTTATCTATCTAAAAGGGTGTTAATCTATCAAAAGGTTGGCTCACAGGGACAAAAGAAAAGAAAAGAAACTCGATAGAGCATCGCCGCTCTATGCCTATGTATTCCCTCGTGCAATGGGAAAGTCAGAGTCAACGTAGTTCGGAAAACTACGGGTGAAGGGGGGAAGGTTGCTCTCCAAGACATCGCCATCTTGTGCCTACGTATCCTCGTCTGGTACGAGAAATCAGAGCAAACATAGTTCGGGCTAACACGACCATAAATTGGTTTAAGTGTTTTAACTGAGTAGGGTTAAACCTTTGTTCTAGCAGTTAGGGATGATGCCTGTTTATGGTAGAACCAAAGCTTAACACACTCTTTCTGAAAATGATTTTGAAACAATACTGGAGGATAAAAAGGTTTAATGTTTTATCTTGTGTTTTTTTATAAAGAAGTGAGTTGAGTTAAGTTTGTAACCCATGTTGCACTAAAGACTATGACTTGAGAGCGAATGCGTTGCATATCGCCCAAAGGGCATAAGCTAAACACTCTAGACAGATTGAGAGGAGGCCCCCCAACTATCATTCCTCAAGTGCTTAAGGCTCATAGTGTACAACATTTATATTCCTTTATTAAATGTCTTAAGATGTTTAGGAGATGAGAAGAGAAAGACACAAACTCTAAGGGGAACTAATCAACCCTAATGTTCTCATGCAATGTGCTCCTAAAGTTGGGATTAAGAGGGGAAGAATTCATCCTAATGTTATCATGCAAAGGATTGAACACCTAATGTCTCTCCTACTCCATATTAAATAGAGGGACTAGGAATCCTAAGGGATCATGGCAAAAGACCAAGCAAACAACAGATAATTCAATCACAAATGAAATGGAGAAGAAGATGAGATTGACTTAACCATGTCAAAACAATGCAAACATGGTATACAAAGATGCAAAGATGGGATATAAGAATCAAATGATGCAACCAAGACAAATGATCAAAACAAGTTGACTTAAACAAGTCAAATAAGAATGAGATGAAATGGGAGAAGTAACAACTCCTACAACCATTCAAACATCCATCACCTACACAAGGACTAAGCACAAAGAAAATCCAAAAGGCCATGATCAAAGAGAAGATGGGAGAAAGAAGCTTGGGCAGAAAGCACATGAAAATTATCTCAACCAAACAATTCAAATTGATCATGCAAAAGGGACAAGCAAACAAGTGCAAAAAAGTGGCCAATTATCCAAGACAAACTCAAAGTGTGAATGTGAACACTAAATCATCTTGAATAAGAGCCAAAGCCTAAGGGGCAGAAGTGAAACCATAAGAAGAAAGTCTTAAAACAAGATGAGAAACAAGACACAAACATGAACAAACTCATGGCAAGTGAAAGAATCAAAGTTCCATCACCAATTCAACACTTAAAACCAAGTGGAAAGACATGACTTCTAGGTAACTTGTAATGCAAGCCACACAAATGTAAGACCTAAAACAACATAAAAGTCATTTCCCAAATGAACTAGGTCAAACTAGTTTGTATGAACCTCTCCTAAGATGACATGACTTGCAAGATTTATCAAAAATAGCAAAAATGTTCAATAAATCCAAAATAAAAAACACAAATCAACCAAGTCTAAGGGCAAACAGAAGCCAAAGTTTCATGGTCAAACTCATCTCAAGGCATCACCAAATAAATTAATTACCAAGGGTGCTCCACCTTATCGAGCATAAATCGAGGGGCACTAAAAGTCAACTCAAAGTCAACATAAAAATAATCAATGGCCATTCAAAATCACCCTCAAAGATGCCTCAATCCCTCACCTAAGTAAGGGAGAAGCTATGATCATAGGGGATAAGGATTTGAAGTCCAAACAATCATGATCAAATGAAGACAACACCAAAAAACACTTTTGCTTGCAAAATGAAAATAAAAATAAAAACAAAAATAAAAATTATGGAAAATTAAGTAAGACTCCAAAGTATAAGAAAATATTTTTTGGGAATTTTTGGATGATTGGAGATGTTTTAAATAATTAAAAATGAAAACAGAAAATAAAATGGAAATAAAATAAAAGAGAAACCATGGGAGGTGTAATTAGTAAATAAGAAAAGCACTGAATCCTTTGCAAATGCACATCTGGGCCAAAACTGGGAGGGTGCAAATATTAATCTGAGCCCATCTGACCCAGAATCATTTTAAAACATGAAACACACCGTTTCATTAATCCAAGTAGGATTTCAACGCGTGCGTGTCATGGTCAAACCAATAGGAAATAAACACCCAGGAAAGTCAAAGATTCAAAGTGTGGTGAGTCAGCAAAGTCCAACCAGGTGACTGGACGCTAGAGCTAGGGCTTCGGTCGTCTTCTCCGGCCAGCTCGCCGGAGACCACTCACCAAAACTTCATAAAAATGAGAAAATTTGGTATGGTTCGAAAGCTCTACTCACAAGGACCATGAATCTACCCTTGAATTTTCAGAAAGGTCCATAAATAAAGAGAATCAAAAGCTTGAAAGTTTGAATACACATGCTGAAACTCTAACATACTTGCCATTAAAGGATTCAAACATGGCCTACCAAGGGCAAGGCTTCAAATGCACCCAGTATGGACCTAGAAATATGCCTAGAATGAGAGATATTAGAAGTGGAAACTTACTGAACGGAGCAACTCCGTTGGCTCTTTCCAAGCTTGCAAACTTCACCCTTTTGCCTCCAATTTGTTCCTCAGACTCTAATGAAGAAAATTCAAGCCACAATTTGAAGAAATTCACTCTGAAATAGTTGAATCAAAGATGGAAAACTTTGGAGAGTTTTTGAGATATATGAACTTTCTCACGCAGCAACCCTCTATTCTGATGGTTTAGGGAAAACATTCTAAACTTATATATGAGGGCTTTGATGGCTCCATGCAGGCCCATAATGCCTCTTTGGTGAGATTTTAAAAAATGCCAAAAATAATACATTTCCTCATGCACACGAGTTTTGTACTTTTTACACAACAATGGGTCAGCAAAATGGAGGTCATGAGGTGTATAAATGAAATGAATTGGCTTTAGCTTTGTACACCTCTCATATACCAAGTTTGAGTTTATTACTTTTTGAGTAAGTAATTTGAAAATAGGGCATAAAAATGGCATTCTTGTTGGTCCATTTATGGTAAACCTTTTTTATTTCATGTAATGGTACAAAACTAATAAAAAATGAGGCCAAAAAGCGACTTGTAATGTAAGATACTTGAACCATGACCAAAAGTCAACATTTCACCTTTAAAATGATCCACATGATCACATAATGCACCAAATTCCATGGATTTTGAGTCCATTGTGAAGTTAAGACCCTTAAGAACAAGTTTCATGTTGGTCAAAATTGGATTTGAGGCCTATAAATTCATGAAAAGACCATTGAGACAAATGACCTATAATGAACTTTCCAAAAATACCCTTGACTTGTGAAGACCATAACTTGAGCTCCAATCATGAGAATGAGGAGTTATAGGATTTTTTGGAAAGCTAAGATCATGAGGAAAAACTTTCATGCTTACTTGAAGTTGAAGAGAAACTTACTTCTAAGTCAAAAATGTCTTGGAAGTGGGTTGACTTTAAGTTGACCAAAATTCTATTCATCTGAGGACCCTAACTTGTTGGCATCATAAATTGAGATGTACAAACTCAATAGATGATTTATAGTACTCAAACGAAAGCTAAGAACATGACCTACAAGTCTCATGTTTTCATGAAAAAGAGATTGAGTTTCCATCATAGGGTAAAGTTTCCTTGAAGTTAGACACCAAAGAAGGGGATTTTACACTGAAATCCTCTAAAACCCTAATTTAGTAACTTCTTGAGCCTTTGATTCCTCTTGATTTGATCTTAAAATGACATCACAAATACTCTAACATGGCTTACCATGGCCTCAATGACTTAGATCCAAGTCTTGAACCTTCTCAAGTCTATAGTTGACTTTGGGTTGACCAGATGAAACCCTAGTCCATATCTTTTGACTGTGCTTCTTTTACAGATGAATTAAATGACCAAACAAACTCCACCATGACCCTTAAGGTACTCAATGAGCTTGTAGACCATGTATTCTCCAAGATAAAGACTTCATGAATCCCTGATTATCCTCTGATGATCCCTAAGATAGGAGATAACCTTCACACACCAATCTCTCCTTTCAAAGAGCTTTGAACCTTCCACGATGATGATAAACACTTGATAGATTGCACAAATGCTCTTGCTTGAGATTGAAACCAAAGAGACTCTCCTCCTGAATGGCACAACAACCTCTTGATCCCATGTTAAGACCAATGCTATGCAAATGCAAATGCTAAAATGAAATGAAACATAAGCCAAGTTAGGAAGAAAAGGTTGATCAAATTTTTGGGTACAACAGCTGCCCCTATTCAAACGACTTGGACCTGAAGGGATGAAAAGTGAACGACTTTCAAACATTCAAGGTAACAGGAGGTTGAATACAAAAGAACCCATAAATTTTCCAACCGCAAAACAGAACTGTAGAACTGATCCACTAAAGTGGAAGTAGGTCACTGAAGAAAACTGTACCCGATAACTGTAAGGACAATGAGCTAACTCATTACTAATTAGAAAGCATCGACACGTAGTCGGGAAAAACATCTGCTAACACGTAGGCAACGAAACTAAGTTGGTAAGAACATCTTACTTCACCGACAGGCATCTATTAAACAACCCAGGCAATGAACTCGAAGGCCGGCTCAACACGAAGCTGAGAAGAACATCTGGCCTCACTGTCAGGCATCTGTTAAACATACAGGCATCGAACCCGAAGGCCGGCTCAACACAAAGTTGAGAAGAACATCTGACCTCGCCGTCAGGCATCTGTTAAATAAACAGGCATCGAACCCGAAGGCCGATTCAAGACGAAGTTGAGAAGAACATCTGACCTCGCTGTCAGGCATCTGTTAAATAAACAGGCATCGAACCCGAAGGCCGATTCAACACGAAGTTGAGAAGAACATCTGACCTTGCCGTCAAGCATCTGTTAAACAAACAGGCATCGAACCCGAAGGCCGACTCAACACGAAGTTGAGAAGAACGTCTGACCTCGCTGTCAGGCATCTATTAAACAAACAGATATCGAACCCGAAGGTCGGCTCAACACGAAGTTGAGAACATCATCTGACCTCGCTGTCAGGCATCTGTTAAACAAACAGGCATCAAACCCGAAATCCGGATCAACATAAAGTTGATAACATCATCTGACCTTGCTGTTAGACATCTGTTAAACAAACAAGCATCGAACTAGAAGGCCAGCTAAATACGAAGTTGAGAAGAACATTTTTCGATTCACAATCTGGATGAAGAAATCCACTAGGGAAATAAGCTTGAATAAGTAAACTCTGTTGGAGAGTGTGATAAGATAAACACATCTGTCGAATATTTCGTTAGGGTCTGGATACCACATAGGCTCAAGAAAAACCGATATTTGCCGGGGTCTGGATACTGCATGGGCTCAAGAAATACTGTTGATAAGATGAACGCATCATTGACTGCTGGACATACAACCAGAAACAAGAGGTAATAACCTGGCTTATGTTTCAAATGCACATGTTTGTATATGGTATAATGCTCCATACGAAATGGGAATGCTACGTGTTTGGGAGGATGCCGTGCACAATGCAAATGCAAAGGAATCACTCCAGCAAAATAAATGCTGAAGAGACAGAGCCAACACCGCTGGGGATCAAATCAAACTCTGCTGAGGAAAACAACCATGGATGGCCTACCAAAATACAACTCTTCTGGGGAACACACAACTCAGCTAGGGAAAACAAATCCATTCTACTGGGGAAATCAGCCCTAGATGGCCTTTCAGCATACGACTCTTCCGGGGCGTAAAGCAAACTGCGAGGAATTACTCCACTCTTCCGGGAATTTGAACCCGCTTTTCTAGGGATAATGAATAAAATTTACTGGGAAGATATCCCAAATTTTTTTCTGCCGAGGAAGGAGAAAAACAATCTCTGAGTCAATTCCACTCTACGGGGAAGAAAACAACTCCAACGAATTCGCTGGGGATCTGCAGGGGATGAAAGTTCATTGGGGAAATATCCCGAAGGAAACTCACTCTTACAAATACCAATGACCAACCAGATTTTGCTACGGACAACAACTCCGCTGGGGATCACCCAATGAGGGAATCGACATCTTCCTCTATTTGGGGGAATGAACAACAACCTCAACAATATCAACCTCTGCTTAGGAAATCGAGTCCCTAACTTGAACTCTGAGGGGAAAGGAGTCAAAGATTTAGACTCTATGGGGAAGCAAAACTTTGAACTCGCTCCACTGCTGGGGAATAATCCTAAGTTTACCTGCTGGGGATAACCACAAACTCAAACTGTTGGGGAGAAACTAGTCTCAGCCTGCTGGGGATAACCTTGATCACACGCAATCCCAACCTGCTGGGAAACACTAGTCTCGAGCGGCACATCTTCCTCTTGTGGGGGTAGAGACATGGTGGTCTTGTTGGGGATGCCTCACTAGAATAGTCTCGGGAATGAGAGCCCTGCAACAAATACAAACAAAGTATCCTGTATACAACAAAAGCTATCTTGGTTATTGTCCATGACATCATTCAAGCAAATCAAAGTTTTAATGATTATTAGCAAAGCTCACAAGTTTATGTATGCAAAGTTTTATCAAAAACATCGGGCGTCTTTTGCAAACAAAACAGTAAAAGCTAAAACAGGCACACAAGCTTTCTGAATAACATGAACTTCATTGATAAATGGCCTGTAAATAGGCAGATTTACAACAGATTCAACTCCTAAAAATATAAAGTTATGCAAATAGTACAGAAATGCAAGAAACTATACAAAATGTCGGCAATATGGTACAGAGAACCACCATGTGTCGATTCATCTATGACTCGCATGACTTAGATGCTTCTCCAATGCTCTATCTTCTGAAGAGACTGACTTGAATGGTTGACCCTCGGGTCCTCCCATAATCCACTGTGCTCGTAAGATTAATACATAGACCGCAATCATTTGATTTTAAAATCCCTAACTTTTGCCTGAATCGCCCTTGCAGGTTTTCGATTCATCGGGGTATCCATTTTTGCCAAAGTCACCTTTTCAGGTTTTCAACTTTGCCGGTTTACATTCTTTTTATTTTCATCACTAATTTTTGCCTTAACTCATTTTTTTATGGTTCGCCAGGATGCCCAATTTTTGCCTGGATTTTCTTCCTTTTTCTTTCCAACGGGTCTATTTTAAGCAAAGTATTTTTTAACTGTGTCTGCGTTCACAGGGGACGTGAAATCTTCGCCATCCATGGTTGAAAGTAGTAAGGCTCCTCCTGAGAAAACTTTCCTTACGACGTATGTACCTTCGTAGTTGGGAGTCCATTTGCCCCTATGATCTATTTGTGGAGGGAGAATCCGCTTCAACACTAAGTCACCTGCCTGAAAGCTCCGTGGGCGCACCTTCTGATCAAAAACTTTCTTCATACTTCTTTGATACAAACGACCATATAAAATGGATGCCAATCTCTTCTCGTTCATCAAGCTGAGTTGATTCAATCTGTTCCTCACCCATTCTGCCTCATCCAGCTTAACGTCAACCAAGACTCTCAAAGAATGAATCTCGACTTCTAATGGTAGGACAACTTCTATACCATATACTAGCAAGAAAGAAGTTTCCCTAGTTGAAGTACGTACCGAAGTACGATATCTGTGTAATGCAAAGGGAAACATCTCGCGCCAATCTTTATAGGTCACAACCATCTTCTACAAAATCTTCTTGATGTTCTTGTTGGCCGCCTCAACAACGCCATTCATCTTCGGGCGATAGGGAGAATAATTGTGATGCTCAATTTTGAAACTCTGGCACAGTTCCTTCATCATCTTGTTATTCAAATTCGAACCATTATCAATAATGAATCGTTCGAGCACTCCGTAACGACAAATGATGTCCTTCTTGATGAATCGAGCCACGACCTGTCTGGTGACATTGGCAAAAGAAGCTGCTTCAACCCACTTAGTGAAATAATCAATTGCCACTAAGATGAAGCGGTATCTTTTGGATGCGGTCGATTTATTCTTACCAATCATATCAATGCCCCACATGGAAAAGGGCCAGGGAGACGCCATGACATTCAGAGGACTTGGCTGTACATGTATCTTATCAGCATAAATCTAGAATTTATGGGATTTCTTGGCGTATTTGAAACAATCAGACTCCATAGTCAACCAATAGTAGCCTGCCCTCAATAGTTTTTGAGACATCGCATGTTCGCCTGTATGCAAACCAAAAGCGCCCTCGTGGACTTCTTCCATAAGCAGACCTGCTTCTTTTTCGTCCACGCATCTCAACAGAACCAGATCAAAGTTTCTTTGGTAGAGTACATCATCCTTGTTCAGATAGAAGTTTCCAAACAATCTTCTCAAGGTCTTCTTATCCCGGCTCGATGCCCCAGGAGGATATTCTTGATTCTTAAGAAAATTCTAAATATCATAATACCATGGCTTCCCATCTGAAGCCTCCTCTATTGCAAATACGAACGCTGGCCTATCGAGGCGGGAGATGACAATTCTCAGAGCATCGTTCCAATAATTCACCTTATACATCGAGTATAATGTAGCCAAAGCATCTGCCATCTGATTCTCCGCTCTTGACACATGATGAAACTCTACCCTGTCGAAGAAAGGTAACAACCTCCTTGCATAGTTCATGTAGGGAATCAAGTTAGGCCTGCGAGTCTCCCATTCTCCTTTAATTTGATTGACTGCCAAAGCTGAATCACCATAAATATCAAGGTTCTTGATTCTCAGATAATCGCTTCTTCAATACCCATGATACATGCTTCATATTCAGCTTCGTTATTGATGCAGGGAAATGTTAACCTGGCAGTAAATGGTATGTGCGAACCATACGGAGTGGTAATGATTGCCCCAATTCCGCTGCCATAACAGTTAACAGCACCGTCAAAAATCATTTGCCATTGGGAACCTAGCTCATAACCTTCATCAGATAGCGGCTTATCGCAATCTTTCATCTTCAAGAACATGATATCCTCATCAAGAAATTCAAACTTCATCGGTTGATAATCATCGATTGGTTGCTCTGCAAGATATTCTGACAGAACACTCCCCTTGACGGCCTTTTGGGAGATGTATTAAATATTATATTCTATCAAAACCATCTGCCATCTAGCAATCCTTCCTGAAAGTGCTTGCTTTTTGAACACGTACTTAATCGGATCCATCTTCGAAATCAGCACGGTTGTGTGATTCAGCATATATTGCGTTAGGCGTTTGGCGGCCCAAGCAAGTGCACAATGCGTCTTTTCTAACATTGAGTATCTGGATTCACAATTTGTGAACTTCTTACTCAAATAATAGATGGCATGTTCTTTTCTTCCTGTCTCATCGTGTTGACTGAGAACATAACCCATGGAGTTCTCAAGAACCGTCAAGTACATTATCAATGGTCTTCCTGCCACTAGGGGGATCATTATCGGAGGCTCCAGCAAATATTCTTTTATTTTTTCAAATGCCCTCTGGAAATTTTCATTCCAGACAACCGCCTGATCTTGCTTTAACAGCTTGAACAATGGTTCACAAGTGGCTGTAAGGTGAGATATTAACCTTGCAATGTAGTTCAATCTACCTAGAAAACCACGAACCTCTTTCTCTGTTTTCGGTGCTGGCATTTCCTGTATAGCTTTTATTTTTGCAGGATCGACCTCGATTCCTTTTCACTGACTATGAACCCCAATAGCTTTCCCGACCGTACCCCAAAAGTGAACTTGTTCTGATTCAACCTTAGTATGAATTTCCTTAACCTCTCAAACAACTTCAACAGATTCACCAGATTCTCTTCCTCCGTTTGTGACTTTGCGATCATGTCATCAACATAGACCTCAATCTCATGATGAATCATATCATGAAACAAAGTGACCATCGCCCGCTGATAGGTTTCCCCTGCATTCTTCAATACAAAGGGTATTACCTTATAGCAAAAAGTCCCCCACGGCGTGATAAATGTCGTTTTCTCCATGTCCTCCGGGGCCATCTTGATCTGGTTATACCCGGAGAAACCGCCATGAAGGAGAACACTGAATACTGAGCAGTATTATCAATAAGCACATCAATGTGGGGGAGCGGGAAATCATCTTTTGGGCTCGCTCTGTTTAGATCACGGTAGTCTACACATATTTTTACCTTACCATCCTTCTTAGGTACAGGTACAATGTTAGCGACCCACGGAGGGTAATTCGTCACGGCAAGAAATCTGGCGTCCAATTGCTTCTGGACCTCTTCTTTGATCTTAACTGCCATGTTCGGTCTGGTTCTTCTTAGCTTCTGTTTCACAGGTGGGCACTCTCCTCGAAGAGGCAAGCGATGAACCACAATATCTGTATCAAGTTCGGGCATATCCTCGTATGACCAAGCAAATACATCTTTATACTCTCGGAGCATTTCTACCAGTCTTTGTTTGACATCGTCCTCTAAAGCAGCCCCTATTCTGACTTCTTTTCTGTCTTCCTCTGTTCTCAGATTGACGACTTCGATTTCCTCTTGATGAGGCATAATAACCTTTTCCTCTTGTTTCAGCAGCCTGGTGAGCTCTTCAGGCAAGTCTTCGTCTTCTTCAATCTCTTCTTCAGCTTGAAAGATTGGATTATCAAAGTCATACAAGTCATAAACGAGTCTGAATCGGTGGCATCTGTAATGTGAAACCTGCAATGATGATATTCGATGCTTAAAATGATATGCAAACAACACAAACCATATTGCCATTTTATTGTTAAAAATAAAAACAAGAAAAACAAGGGTCGCAATATTTGAATGTAAAAACGCCCTTTGATTAATGATAAAACAATTGTTCAAACCATAAACAAGAATAAGGCCCTACAGACAAAGACCACTATGATCTGGGTAGAAAATATGGCTACATATAATCAGAAAACAAGATAATTACTCTTCACGGGCCACTTGGACAACTTCTTCAATAGTCTAGTTGTTCAGGCTCTGGCCGGGGACACATGGCTGGATCCATGCATCCATATCACAGTCACTATCACCCTCATCCTTAGATACAACGTTGATTTGGTCAAATATCACCCCACCACTTGTAAACTGGACCGGTCCTCTGTAGCGTGGCGCGCTCTGTGAAGAAGAAGACGACAGGTTGTACCCCAATCCAAATTTATCTTGTTTATTGGGGATACTCAGCACCTGCCCCAACCTTGAGATGGTCCAGGCTCTACCACAGCTTGTGAGTCTTTGAATAAAGACATAGCAACCTCAGGAACTCTGCCCACCACTGGCACCTGTTGCACCCCAAAATTTGCCCAACATTTCTTTACCTAGCTTGTGTTTCATTTCATTCACATTAGCATTATCATTTGCATTTCATTGACATGTGTGCAGGAGATCAAGAGGTATGATTACCAATCAAGAGCTATAAAATGCTATGAAGCTAGCTAAAGAGGGTTATTCAGGTGTTTAAGGGTTGATATCCTCATCAGAGAAGTCTAAGATCCTCATAAAGAGTGGTTGAAGCCAAGAGTGTATGTCTCCTAACTTGAGAGTTGTGGGAAGCCATCAGATGATTCTGAAGCCATGAAGTTGGACTTGAGGCCTTGAGAGAGCTCGTGAGAAATGTTGAAGTTCATTTGGAATCCTAGACAGGTCATTTGGCAAGATTAAGAAGCCTCAGCCATGATTGGTGCAGCTAGGGTTTGACTGGGTCAACCCTAAGTCAACTGATGATTTGAAGAAGGTTGAGACCTAATCCAAGAGCCATGTGATCATGGATTGATACATTGAGACTTTCTAACGATGATTCCAATGCTAACTCATCATGATTGAAGAGTTTGAGAAGTTTTAGACTAGGGTTTATAAGGCTTGACAGTGTAAAATCCCCTAACTTGACCCCTGACTTCAAGTCCACTTAACTCAAGATTTGATTTTCATATCATCTTGACCCCAACATGATTGTTGTAGGGCATGATCTTAGCTTTAATTTGAGTACTATAAGTCCTTGATAGGGTTTATAGAACTCAAGTTATAAGCCAGACAAGTTACAAGTCATCTGAGGCATGTGAATTTGGAGCTCGAAAGTTACCCAACTTGCATGACACTTTTGCCCTAGAAGGATGATTCCTATGAAATTTTGGTCAACATGAATGTTTTTCCTTATTCTCTTAGATTTCTAAAGAGTACTAGAAGTCCATGATTGGATTTGTAGAACTCAAGTTATGGCTTTGACAAGTCAAGGGTATTTTGGGTATTTGGACATTATAGGTCATTTTGAATTATGGGTCCATTTCACTATCTTGCAAGCTTCAAATAGAGTTTTGTTTAACTTGAAAGTTGTTCAAAATGATGTTTTTAGCTCAACCAAGTATCAAGAGTCCATTGATATGGATTAGAGCAAGCATTGGTTGAAGGAATTTCTCAAAAAGGCCATTTTAATGAATTAAAAGGGAAAAATTCAAAACAATTGATAATTAAATGATTTCAAGCCAAATTTGTGCTCATTTTGATTGGAAATGATATTCTAAACACTTTGGCATTATTACATTTTTTAGTTGATACTCATTTCATGGCATTCTGGTGGATTACTTCATGATGAAGATACAAATCAAACACACCTCTTTGGTTGAAATCAAAGGAGGGAACTCATTCAATTACACTCCATAACTCTCAAGCATGTGATCTGAAGTGGATTGAGAGCAAGAGTAAGGCAAATTCGTGCATACCATAAGTGAAATTTTGGAAGAAACTTGAAAGTTGGGAATCACAAATTGGGCCATGAATGGGCCCCCAATGGATCAAAACAGACTATAAATGGATTGTGGATCAGTTTCAGAAGCTTCTAGTGCCATTTTCTGTTGAGAAGCAGTTGGAATCAGTTGTGGAAGAAGCTTGAAAATTGATATTCGAGTTTGGAGATTGAAGGAGTTTCAAAAGAAATTGAACCTCAAGAACTCTTCATTATCATTCAGTGGAAGATTCTGCATCTTTTGGAAGAGAATTGAGCCCTGAAAGTCACCATATTCGAAGCTCTGAACCAGGTTTCTTCCTCTCAAAATTCCTCTTAAATTATATGCATTTAACACCTTAGATACATGCGGTTAGGATCTACTTGAAACATAGATGGATTCTGTATAGGTTTCATAGTGAATCGTGACACTTTATGATATGGCATTCCAAGTTGTTGTTCGTTTATCTCTCTGAATAATGGTTAAAAGCGGAAACAAATCATAGATTAGTGCTATAGGGAGTGAGGCGAGCAAAATGATGTAAAGAAATGGAAGTTTCATGGAGTTTCGAGTTTGGCTACTGTTCATCCTCGCCGGAGAAGATGACCGAATCTTCTTCGGCCGCCCCTGCAACCACCGCCCTGTATTTCCCTCCGGTTGAGTTTTAAAACCTCAGATCACACTGTGTCCATTAGATCAAGCTGGATCGTTGAACTTGTAAGTGCATCGTGCAGCTGATAGCGCGTCCACGTGTAGCCATTTCTTCATTAAGTGAAACGCAGAGTTTCACTTTGAACTCTGCTGGGCTCTCATTCACAATGTTATCCACACCTCACGCGCATAGGCCCAATCCGTTTTGCACGTAAAAACGCTACTTCACACACCCCTCTGGCCTGCATCATTTAGTGATTAATAAGCTGAGTTTGATAACTTAGTCGGGCTTAGTTTCAAGCGCTATTCCCACCCCCAGCGTGAAGCCCACACGGATTAACACATAGCTGGGTTGCTGCTTGCACCTCCCTGTTAATTCTTTTAATTTCTTTTTTTCTTTTATTTTTTGTTTTAATCCTTGTTAGTTTTAATTCATGTAAAAATAGTAATTGTTATTAATAATTCTTGAAATAAATCATGTGAACACTTTGATATGTTTAGAATTTTCCCACATTTTTTAATTTCTATTTTCATACATTTTCCATTAATGGCATATTTTCTATTTTAGTATGTTTTAATAATTGAGAAATTGTATACTGAGCTTGTTGATTTTATTTCTCATCCATGCCTTTGAGTTTGATATTGAAATTTTGTAGGCTAGTTGTAAACATTTTGATGATGTTATGAGATTTTTGTTGAGATTTTTAGATGACTCTAAATAGGATTTTAGGGTAGTTGTTTAGGATTGTTCATTGTTGGATCCCTTTAGTGTACCCTTGAGCTTTTAGATTTAGTTTGAGCCTTTTGATTTAGGTTTAACCCCTGATTTTTGTACCATAGAATGTTGATACATGTAGGATAGTGTAGTATTTTCCTTGGAATTTTTAGGAATGATTTTCTATTAAGTTCCCATTTTACAAATTGGCCTTAGTGTAGGTGATCCTAACTAGGTTAAGTGTATAGATTGGGCTTGTAAATGACCTTTAGATGACTTTAGGTCCCATTTCCTTTCTTGATAGATTGGTTTTTAGATAGATGCCTCTTTTAGAACCCTTGAATCTTTAGGATAGATGTCCTTAGAAGGAAACCTATGAGGTTCTTTAGAAGCTTAAATAGGTGGATGATTCTTCCTATAGGGGTAGTTTCCTCTTCAATTTTCCTTGCTTGATTGGAATCCTCCTTGTGAGCATGTTTCCTCCTGTGGAGGAATACATTGCACTATCATAAAGGGGTTGAGTCCATGAAAGCTCCCTCTCTCTCTAAGGAAGTGGAGTTGGTTGAGTGTCTGTGGTAAGTTCCTGTGGAACTTACCTTGCTTCTCATCTCCATTCTCTTAATATTCTCTCATTCCCTTCTTTTTAGGAACCTTTTTGGGGTAGCATAGTCCCTCCTGTGGGGGGAATATTGCACATCTCTTGAAGGAGCCAGACCTTTAGGATTCCCCCAGATCTCTTTTAGTTGGTTGAGTGTTTGGGATAAGTTCTTGTGGACCTTACTCTTGCCTCCCAACACCCAATTTATTTCCTTAGGATAGAAGCCTTGTATGATTACTTGTGGAATGAATCCATTATTTTCCATGAGTCCTTTTCCTCATTCATGATTGAGTGGTGTGTTGCATTAGGATAATTCATGATTAGAATAGTTTAAGTGTACGTGCATGACTGCATTAAGAGATTGAGTGGGTCTCCCTCTGCTTGTTTGACTTAAGGGTTGAGGTGATCCTCCCCTTGCTTGTGTGTTGTTTTTTCTTTTTCTAATTGACGTATTTGCATAATAGAGGTTGAGTGAGCTCCCTCTGCTTGTCTGTTTTGACTGTTTTTCTTTGCTTGATTGCTAAGAGGTTGAGTGAGTCTCCCTCTGCTTGTATTGCTGCATAGCATGTGCATCTTTATATATTTATCTGTTTAAGCTGATGCTTTATTTATCTGTATACCATTGACATGATCCCCTAGGAATCTCACTTCCTTTGATAAGGAAGTGATGATTAGAACTTTAGGTTGAAACCTATGCATGATAACTTCTAGGAGTTCCCTGTTTCAAACCTCAACCATAGGATGAATCCTTGGCATGACAACATTAGGACTTGACAGTCTCCCCATAGAGTGCGTTCTCTTCTCATCTCAAAACAACAGTAAAAAAGGTAATAAAGGCAAGTTCGTACAAGCGCGTTACGAGCCTTAAGCTACTTGGGAAATGATAATTGAGCGGTCTCCTCTCAATCATCTAGGATGTTTAGTATATGTCCTTTGGACGATATACGACACATTCTCTCCTAAGTCATAGTCTCTAGTGCTGTACAAACTACAGACAACCATAAAAAATAGTTCTTCCGTAAAAGACAGAAAGCAAACTTCAAACCTTTTTGCCCCGTGGGCCCATAATTCAAAGGAAGCTTTTTTGAAGAAAAGAGTGTCGTTAACTCCCAGTTCTACCGCAAACGGTAACACCTAAGTCTCCAAGGGTCGAGTTGCGTACACCAAACTGCTGGAACTGTTTGTTAACCCTACTCGGAAAAACAGATGAATCTGAATCCCCGTAATCCGTATTATCCCGAACTACGTAAGCTCTGATCTCTCATATCTGTTGAGAGTACTTAGGCACAATACTGACGTATTGGCGAGCCACATATATCTGTTGAGAGTACGTAGGCATAATACTGTCTGCCAAGTCTCTCCAACTTCTAATATTGACCAGCTCTAAACCCATATACCACTCCAAGGATGGACCAGACAGGCTATCCTGAAAGAAGTGCATCAGCAACTTCTCGTCATCAGAGTAAGCGGACATTATTCTATAGTACGAACGAAGGTGCACCCTGGGACAGGTCGTCGCCTTGTATTTGTCAAAGTCTGGGACCTTGAACTTTGGAGGGATCCTTAGACCTAGGATCAGCCCCAAGTTTGACATATCCAGCCTAAGAGAAATCTAATTTTCAAGGTTTCTCATCTTCTCTTCTATCAATTTGAACCTCCTGTCTGCATCTGGCTGCAATCCTGCTCCCAGATCTCCCATGGCAAAAATATCATCTTGTTCGTCCTCATCCCATCGAGGATCAGCATTTCCATGTACAGCGCATGTAACCCCTGGAACATGGACTCCAGTCTGATTACCTCCGCCTGGTGGAATAATAACTGTTGGGATGGCAGCGGCATGAGGAGTGACATTGTCTGCTGGAGAAGGAACAACAGCGGTCCCACCATGTAGAACTCCACTTCCGTCAACCTTACCAATCAGAGGTTGAACGAGTGTTCTCAGCTGTTTCTGACCGTTGGTGACCCCTTGCATCAGGTCCATGAATTGTGCCATGCGGTCACGGAACTCCTGTAGCTCAAGATGAATTTGTTCCATGGCCTTTTGTTGATTCCCTCTTGTTGAATAATGGTGAATTGTGTAGTCTTCAATCCTGAAACAGTGCTGAGAAAACCACGTAAAGAAATAAGGTCAACAGAATTGGAACACCTGCAATGTAATATGAAAAAATGGTGCAAAATGCAGACATGTAAATATGGTTTAGGGAAATCTTCCCCTTGATTCTAGTTCGACAGGAACAACAGGAGAATGAAGATCCAACAGATGGAGCCACACAACTTCTCTCATAGATAAAATGAGGAACAGAGTATCAATACACAACACATCACCAAGGAAAATACAACTGAGTCAACACGACCTCATCCAACAATCCTGGTGACGGTCGGAGTACAAAATAACAACATACAAAAGAGAAAATGCATCAAGTGCGACAACGAGTCTGAAACTCCTCCAATAACTCCTTCGTATTAGGGTGATCAGGCCTAGAAATCAATCTCTGGATAAGCAACTCTCTCCTGCCAATGGTAGCTTGCAAGCCTTGAGCATAATCTTCCCAGGCGCCTTCCCCAAATGCATCTTCAAGTTTAGGCCTCTCCAGATCTGCTCTCAACTTATACTCCTCCAACGTTGCAAGAGCTTCGCGTATCTTGCGGTCGCTTTTGTAACGACGAGAGGATTCACCTGGATCTACCTCATCTTTTACACGAAGTTAAGTCTTCAACTTTACAATCTGTTGACGAAGTCCATCTTCTCTTTCCTTGTTATTAGTCAAGATAGCATTCCATTGAGCATTGAACTTGGATATCTCTATATGTGCTCTCTCTAGCTCCTTTTTCTTATCCTTGAGAATATTACTGACACTTTTCAAGTCTCGACCCACTCACTCTCGGGCGCGAATCTCTTCTATCAATTCCCTACCCATCATATTCACTATCTCTGTCTGCCTTTTGGATGAGTGGGTGGCCTGATTCTTTTCCCTTCTAAGCTGACTAATTTCTTTCTCCAACTCTTCGTTCACCTTGCGTAGTTCTTCCTTTTCAGCCCACAGTTGATTGTATTTCGGAATGTCAACTGTCGTTGGTTCTTCAACTACCAAGGGGTACAAAGGTTCTTTGATTGGAAAGGGTAGCAACAGTCTTTCAACTCATTCCTGGATCCATTCCACATATGGCCCATAAGCTCTGCAATCACTCCTGCCCAATGAAGATTTTCCTCCACGGTGAATTTTACCCTAAGCCTTTTCCAATCTGATTAAGGTCTCATTGTCAATTAAACCAGTGAAATACAGAGATTCCTATATTTCTTCTTCCTTCAGAGATTCTCTTAGAGCATAACTAAATTGTCTGACTGCGAGAGCCGGGTTATAATTAATGTCCCCCTTTCTCCCAATCAAAGGAACATTGGGGAAACTACCACATCTGTAGACAATCTCCACACCTAAAAGATCTCTGTTAAACCATACAATATTCTCAGAGGTTAAGCCCATAAGTCTTTCTGACCAATCAGCATTGTCAGAGATGTCAACAAAAGGACCAGACTTAGGCAAATGCGAAATAAACCATCTGTACAGGAGAGGCACACAACATGAAACACTCTTCCTTCTTCTATTCTCATTCTTATAGTGGACAGAATGATAAACATCTCCTAAGAGCGTTGGCACATGATTCTTAGAGGCGAAGATATGAAAGGCATCCAAGTCAACATGATCCGGGATGTTGGGAAACAATATTATACCATAGATACAGAGAGCCAAGATTGCATTGAAGATAATCCAACATCCTTCTTTTGCAAACTGCTGAGCTTTAACCACCAAGAAGGGTAATGAGAAACTAGGTACACCATTCCTCTAAATCATCTTTCCATCTAATTCAGAAACATCCAAGTGAAGGGAATTTGCTAACTTTGTGAAGTTGGGCTCTGCCTCAGAATGGTAGAAAGGCATCTGTTCCAGAACTGGGATTCCTAGCAGCATGGCAAATTCTTCCAAAGTAGGCATTAATACACATCCTAGGAAGGTGAAACATCACAGTTGAGGGTCATAGAACTGAAGCAATGTATGAAGACCTCCTAACTCAAACAATGAAGCTTTGTAGACATAACTCAGAATCTTCCCATAGTCTTTCTTGAAATCTTCCATCACACTATGATCAGCTGCAGAGATCAGACTGAGCAAGGACCCTATATCTGGTGTTGAAAACTTGTACACTACTGTCCTATTCAAGCTGGGCTTCATGCTGACAGTGGATTAGATTACTAGAATCAAGAAGAAAATATGCACCTGAAGCATAAATACATGTCAATGTCAAAATGAAAATGAGTATGCAAATGCAATAGGGGATCAAGATTGTTGTGCTGCTGACTGAGATAAACCAGCGCTTCGCTTCGGCGAAAAAATAACACAGGACTGATATAAGGAACCCCACTGTATCAAGGATCAAAAGTTCACACTGACGAGAAAACCAGGTTGGTTGAAGGTCAAGGTTTCCTGCATAACCCTCCCACTCACAGGGATGGACCTATCTCTGATAAGGTTCAGCATCCTATGCGGTCATCATCGTCATAGAATTTCGAGAAACGATGATACATTCACCATTTCTGGTTTGGCATCATAGTCTAACGAAGCGGCCTCACTTAGCTGACTCCCAAGTGAACGGTCCCCAGAGTCGACAATCCTCAGATCCAACATCCTCTCAACTGTCCGAAACAGACTGGAAAGGTAGTCATCAAAGAGAATCTCGTCTGAGTGCGAATTTTATGAGGACTAGTGCATGCTGCCATGCAGGTCTATCACTACTTTCCACTTATAATGTTAAAGTTATACTCAAGCCTAGGTTTTGGCTTATCTCTCAAAGGAACAAACCCCATCCAACAGTATAACAATAACATGATACAATGCGGGAAAGAAAAATGCAAATGCGATAAAATACAGATACAACACAAATGCACATATATACACACCCAAAGATAAAACACATAAGAGCTAGGATTGACTCGCATAGGGGATGGGAAAAGTCCCCAGCAGAGTCGTCAGGTGTCGCATCACTGCGAAGAGGGATCGACAAAGACAGAAGAATCGCCACCATTCGTTATTTATCACAAAGAGAGGGAAAGGAAACGATCAGAGAAAACCTACGGAAAAGGGAAAAAACAGGTCATCATAACCAAATCTCGGGTTCGGGAGTCGGTTACGCAAGAGGAAGGTATGAGCACCCCTCACGTCCGTTGTACTCAATGGGATCCACGCTTGTTGTCTATCTAAAAGGGTGTTAATCTATCAAAAGCCTGGCTCACAGGGACAAAAGAAAAGAAAAGAGACTCGATAGAGCATCGCCGCTCTATGCCTACGTATTCCCTTGTGCAATGGGAAAGTCAGAGTCAACGTAGTTCGAAAAACTACGGGTGAAAGGGGGAGGTTGCTCGCCAAGACATTATCGTCTTGTGCCTACGTATCCTCATCTGGTACGAGAAATTAGAGCAAACGTAGTTCGCACTGACACGACCACAGATTGGTTCAAGTGTTTTAACTAAGTAGGGTTAAACATTAATTCTAGCAGTTAGGGACGATGCTTGTTTGCGGTAGAACCAAAGCTTAACACACTCTTTCTGAAAATGATTTTCAAACAATCTCGAAGGATAAAAAGGTTTGATGTTTTGTCTTGTGTTTTTTATGAAGAAGTGAATTGAGTTAAGTTTGTAACCCATGTTGCACTAAAGACTATGACTTGAGAGCGAATGCGTTGCATATCGCCCAAAGGGCATACGCTAAACACTCTAGAAAGATTGAGAGGAGGCCCCCCAACTATCATTCCTCAAGTACTTAAGGCTCATAGCGTACAACATTTATTATCCTTTATTAAGTGTCTTAAGAAGTTTAGGAGATGAGAAGAGAAAGACACAAACTCTAAGGGGAACTTATCAACCCTAATGTTCTCATGCAATGTGCTCCTAAAGTTGGGATTAAGAGGGGAAGAATTTATCCTAATGTTATCATCCAAATTATTGAACACCTAATGTCTCTCCTACTCCCATCTTAAACAGAGGGACTAGGAATCCTAAGGGATCATGGCAAAAGACCAAGTAAACAACAGATAATTCAATCACAGATGAAATGGAGAAGAAGATGAGATTGACTTAACCAAGTCAAAACAATGCAAACATGTTATACAAAGATGCAAAGACGGAATATAAGAATCAAATGATGCAACCAAGACAAATGATCAAAACAAGTTAACTTGAACAAGTCAAAGAAGAGTGAGATGAAATGGGAGATGTAACAACTCCTACAACCATTCAAACATCCATCACCTACACAAGGACTAAGCACAAAGCAAAACCAAAAGGCCATGATCAAAGAGAAGATGGGAGAAAGAAGCTTGGGCAGCAAGCATATGCAAATTATCTCAACCAAACAATTCAAATTGATCATGCAAAAGGGACAAGCAAACAAGTGCAAGAAAATGGTCAAATCATCTTGAATAAGAGCCAAAGCCTAAGGGGAAGAAGTGAAACCATAAGAAGAAAGTCTTAAAACAAGATGGGAAACAAGACACAAACATGAACAAAGTCATGGCAAGTGAAAGAATCAAAGTTCCATCACCAATTCAACACTTAAAACCAAGTGGAAAGACATGACTTCTAGGTAACTTGTAATGCAAGCCACACAAATGTAAGACCTAAAACAAGTGAACCAGCACCTTAAGCAAGTTATAAACATGTATCAAGACTCATGAGGTGCACATGGGATCCATAAAAGTCATTTCCCAAATGAACTAGGTCAAACTAGTTTGTATGAACCTCTCCTAAGATGACTTGACTTGCAAGCTTCATCAAAAATAGGAAAAATGTTTAATAAATCCCAAATAAAAAACACAAAGCAACCAAGTCTAAGGGAAAACAGAAGCCAAAGTTTCAAGGTCAAACTCATCTCAAGGCATCACCAAATAAATTTATTATCAAGGGTGTTCCACCTTATCGAGCATAAATCGAGGGGCACTAAAAGTCAACTCAAAGTTAACATAAAAATGATCAATGGACATTTAAAATCACCCTCAAAGATTCCCCAGTCCCTCACTTAAGTGAGGGGGAAGCTATGATCATAGGGGATAAGAATTTGAAGTCCAAACAATCATGATCAAATGAAGACAACACCAAAAAACACGTTTGCTTGCAAAATTAAAATAAAATGGCAAATAAAAATAAAATCAAAAATAAGAATTATGGAAAATTAAATAAGACTCCAAAGTATAAGAAATTATTTTTTGGGATTTTTTGGATGAATGGAGCTATTTTAAATAATTAAAAATGAAAACAGAAAATAAAATGGAAATAAAATAAAAGAGAAACCATGCGAGGTGTAATCAGTAAAGAAGAAAAGCACTGAATCCTTTGCAAATGCGCATTTGGGCAAAAACTAGGAGGGTGCAAATATCAATATGAGCCCATCTGACCCAGAATCATTTTAAAACATGAAACACATCGTTTCATTAATCCAAGTAGGATTTCAACGCGTGCGTGTCATGGTCAAACCAATAGGAAATAAACACCCAGGCAAGTCAAAGATTCAAAGGGTGGCGAGTCAGGAAAGTCCAACCAGGTGACTGGATGCCGGAGCTAGGGCTTCGGTCGTCTTCTCCGCCCAGCTCGCCGGAGACTAGTCACCAAAACTTCATAAAAATGAGCAAATTTGGTATGGTTCGAAAGCTCTACTCACAAGGACCATGAATCTACCCTTGAATTTTCAGAAAGGTCCATAAATAAAGAGAATCGAAAGCTTGAAAGTTTGAATACACATGTTGAAACTCTAACATACATGCCATTAAAAGATTCAAACATAGCCTACCAGGGGCAGGGCTTCAGATGCACCCAGTATGGACCTAGAAATATGCCTAGAATGAGAGATATTAGAAGTGGAAACTTATTGAACAGAGCAGCTTCGTTGGCACTTTCAAAGCTTGCAAACTTCACCCTTTTGCCTCCAATTTGTTCCTCAGACTCTGATGAAGAAGATTCAAGCTACAATTTGAAGAAATTCACTCTGAAACAGTTGAATCGAAGATGGAAAACTTTGGAGAATTTTTGAGATATATGAACTCTCTCACGCAACAACCCTATATTCTGATGGTTTAGGGCAAACATTCTGAACTTATATACGAGGGCTTTGATGGCTCCATGCAGGCCCATAATGCCTCTTTGGTGAGATTTCAAAAAATGCCAAAAATAATACATTTCCTCATGCACACGAGTTTGGTACTTTTTACACAACAATGGGTCAGCAAATTGGAGCTCATGAGGTGTATAAATGAAATGAATTGGCTTTAGCTTTGTACACCTCTCATATACCAAGTTTGATTTTATTAATTTTAGAGTAAGTAATTTGAAAATGGGGCATAAAAATGGCATTCTTGTTGGTCCATTTGTGGTAAACCTCTTTTATGTCATGTAATGGTACAAAACAAATAAAAAATGAGGCCAAAAAGTGACTTGTAATGTAAGATACTTGAACCATGACCAAAAGTCAACATTTCACCTTTAAAATGATCCACCTGATCACATAATGCACTAAATTCCATGGATTTTAAGTCCATTTTGAAGTTAAGACCCTTAAGCATAAGTTTCATGTTGGTCAAAATTGGATTTGAGGCTTATAAATTCATGAAAAAGACCATTGAAACAAATGACCTATAATGAACTTTCCAAAAATACCCTTGACTTGTGAAGACCATAACTTGAGCTCCACACATGAGAATGAGGACTTATAGGACTTTTTGGAAAGATAAGATCATGAGGAAAAACTTTCATTTTTACTTGAAGTTAAGGAGAAACTTGCTTCTAAGTCAAAAATGCCTTGGAAGTGGGTTGACTTTAAGTTGACCAAAATTCTATTCATCTGAGGACCCTAACTTGTTGGCATCCTAACTTGAGATGTACAAACTCAATGGATGATTTCTAGTACTCAAAAGAAATATAAGAACATGACTTACAAGTCTCATGTTTTCATGAAAAAGAGATTAAGTTTGCATCATAGGGTAAATTTTCCTTGAAGTTAGACACCAAAGAAGGGGATTTTTCACTGAAATCCTCTGAAACCCTAATTTAGTAACTTCTTGAGCCTTTGATTCCTCTTTATTTGATCTTAAAATGAAATCCAAAATATTCTAAGATAACTTCCCATGGCCTCAATGACTTAGATCTAAGTCTTGAACTTTCTCAAGTCCATAGTTGACTTTGGGTTAACCAGATGAAACCCTAGTCCATATCTTTTGAATGTGCTTCTTTTACAGATGAATTAAATGACCAAAAAAACTCCACCATGACCCTTAAGGTACTCAATGAGCTTGTAAACCATGTCTTCTCCATGATAAAGACTTCATGAATCCTTGATGATTCCCAAGATATGAGATAACCTCCACACACCAATCTCTCCTTTTAAAGAGCTTTGAACCTTTCACGATGATGATAAATACTTGATGGATTGCACAAATGCTCTTGCTTGAGCTTGAAACCAAAGAGACTCTCCTCCTGAATGGCACAACAACCTCTTGATCCCCTGTTAAGACCAATGCTATGCAAATGCAAATGCTAAAATGAAATGAAACATAAGCCAAGTTAGGAAGAAAACGTTGTTCAAATTTTGGGGTACAACACTTAGCATGTGTATTTCACTGCTTTTTTATTGAATGTAGTTCTCACCCCTTTTCTGTTTGTTGCGTCTGTGCTCCATGGGGAGTGTAGATGACCAGGTACCTGAGTAGTGCTTGGAGTGTGTTGCTATTTGGTCGAGTCTTAGGAGTCGCTCTGATACGTAACATGGGATGACGGGATTACGTTATATTTTGCTTATTTTCTTGATTTATTTTTACGTATCTTTTATTTGTTGGATTGAAGATGTATGATCACCTTGTGGTGGAGATTATGTTTAAATAGTTGACTATATTCCGCTGTTTAATTGAAGGCTAGATAACATTGGTTTAATTATGAAGTGACTTAGTGTGACATCCTACTTGTTTGAGAACTCTAATGTACTTTTATATGATATTTCCGTATATGTTTTATAATATGCGTACGGGGTAGAGTGGGGTGTTATAATTGGTATCAGAGACTGGTTGGTCTGTCCGGCCAGGGTTATAGTATAGTCTGACTATAGGATGTCTATAGTCGTGTATTTTTTTCTAACCTGTGTTTTCGTGGATGTTTAGCAGTATGGCTGGTAGGAATGATGTTGCGATGGCTGCTGCGTTACAAGCCGTTGCGCAGGCAGTGGAAAACATTAGTCAGAATATCAATCGGAGTGTTGTAAACAGAGAGTTCTGTAATTTGGGGAAGTTCTAGAATAACAAGCCACCTAAGTTTGAAGGCGGACATGATCCAGATGTAGCACAAAAATGGCTGAAGGATATTGAGAAGATCTTCAGAGTCATGGGATGCTCAGAGGATCAGAAGGTACAGTTTGGTACCCATATGCTGGAAAGTGAGGTTGAGGACTGGTGGGACAACACCTGCCAGAGATTGGAAGCTGGTGAGGGTCCCATTAATTGGACAGTGTTCAAGGCAGAGTTTCTGGAACAGTATTTTCCGAAATATGTTCGCGGAAAAAAAGAGATTGAACTTATTTAGTTGAAACAGGGGAACATGACGGTGGCAGAGTATGCGATTAAGTTCGACGAACTGGTAAAGTATTGTCCTCATTACAATACTGATGCAGCTATGAGTTCGAAGTACATCAAGTTTGAGAATGGGCTGCATCCCAAGATCAAACTAGGTGTCGGTTATCAGAAGATCTGGTACTTTCCTAAGCTGGTGAACAGGTGTAGAATCTATGATGAAGACAACAAAGCTAGAATCGCTCACTATAAGAATCTAAGTGATAGAAGAAGCAAACCGACGCATGGAAATACACCTTACCGTGCCCTGGTTGATAAAGGGAAGCAGAAAGATGTTGCTGGGAAGAAACCAAGTGGGGGAGGAAATCCTTCTAATCCTCTCAAGTTTTTCAGGTGTGGTGGCGCAGGTCACCATGCGAATGAATGTCAGAATGAGGTGAAGAAGTGTTTTAAGTGTGGAAAGCCAGGTCATGTGGTCGCGGATCGTAGAACCAACATACCAACCTATTACAACTATGGTAAGCAGGGTCATATCAGCACCCACTGTCAGAAACCGAAGAAGTCTCAGACAAGTGGGAAGGTGTTTGCATTGGTGGGAGCTCAGCCTACCAGTGAGGATCGTTTGGTCAGAGGTATGTGTTAAATTTATAACACTCCTTTGATTGCTATTATTGATACGGGTGCAACCCACTCGTTTATTTCTGTGAATTGTGTGAAGAGACTGGGGCTTGTGCCGTCTACTTTGAGTAGAGAGATGGTGATTGATACCCCATCTATTGGATCAACCACTACCTCTTTAGTGTGTTTAAATTGCCCTGTGTCGATCTTTGGTAAAGATTTTGGAGTGGACTTGATTTGTCTACCACTCAGCGAGCTAGATGTTATTTTAGGGATGAAGTGGCTCGAGACCAACTATGTTTATATTGATTGTTATAGAAAGAGGTTGTTATTCCTGACTCCTGAACACGAAGAAATGGCTAGTCTTATATCTACTAAGGAGTTGAGAATCTTGGTAGAATACGAAGCTAAAGTATTTGCAATGTTTGCTTCGTTATCTATGGAGGGTAAGACGTCGATTGAGGAATAACCTATTGTGAGAGAATTTCCTGAAGTGTTCCCTAATGATGTTGCAGAGTTACCTCCAGAGAGGAAAGTAGAGTTTACGATTAATCTTGTCCCTGGTACCAGACCTATATCTATGGCACCATACAGAATGTCAGTGTCACAATTGGCAGAGTTGAAATCTCAGTTGGGAGAATTATTGGACAAAAAGTTTATCCGAACCAGTGTGTCGCCGTGGGGAGCGCCAGTTTTGTTAGTAAAGAAGAAAGATGGCAGTATGCGTTTGTGCATCAATTACCGCCAGTTGAATAAAGTAACAATCAAGAATAAGTATCCACTTCCAAGAATTGACAATCTGATGGATCAACTCGTGGGACTCGTGTGTTCAGTAAAATTAATTTGAGGTCAGGCTATCATCAGATCCGTGTGATAGAAGAGGATATCTAGAAAACAACTTTCAGAACTCGGTATGGACATTATGAATATGCAGTGATGCCGTTTGGGCCAATGCACCGGGTGTGTTCATGGAGTACATGAATCGTATCTTCCATGCTTATTTAGACCAGTTTGTAGTAGTTTTCATTGATGACATTTTGATTTACTCCAAGTCAGAAGCAGATCATGTAGAGCATTTGAGGGTTGTGTTGCAAGTGTTGAAGGATAATAAATTGTTTTCAAAACTTTCAAAGTGTGATTTTTAGTTGGGCGAAGTGAGTTTTCTTGGACATGTTATTTCTAGAGGAGGCATAGCAGTGGATCCCTCGAAAGTGAGTGTTGTGCTTCAGTGGGAGGCTCCGAAGTTAGTGACAGAGATTAGAAGTTTCTTAGGCTTGGCAGGCTATTACCGTAAGTTCATCGAAGGGTTTTCTAATTTGGCTCTTCCTTTGACCCAGTTGACTAGAAAAGGCTAGGCATTTGTATGGGATATTTTATGTGAAGAAAGTTTCCGAGAACTGAAGAAAAGGTTGACTACTGCACTAGTGTTAACCTTACCAAATTTGAATGATCCTTTTGTGGTATATTGCGATGCGTCTAAAATGGGATTAAGTGGTGTTTTGATGCAAGATGGCAAGGTTATGGCTTACGCTTCACGAAAATTGAGGATTCATGAACGAAATTATCCTACTCATGATTTAGAGTTAGCTGCAGTGGTTTTCGTACTAAAGGTTTGGAGGCATTATTTGTATAGGTCGAGATTCGAAGTGTTCAGTGACCATAAGAGTTTGAAATATCTGTTTGACCAGGAGGAATTAAATATGAGGCAGCAAAGATGGCTGGAATTTTTGAAAGACTATGACTTTAGCTTAAGTTACCACCCCGGTAAAGCTAACGTCGTGGTAGATGCTTTGAGTCGGAAGACGATACATATGTCGACGTTGATGATTAGATAGGTAGATTTGATTGAGCAGTTTAGAGGCTTGAGTATGGTTTGTGAGTTAACTTTGGAAAGTGTAATGTTGGGGTTGCTGAAAGGGAATAATGAGTTCCTTCGTGAAATAAGGGAAGGTCAGAAACTGGATTTGAAATTGGTAGATTTGATAACCGTAGGCGGAACGGATAAGGAAGAAGACTTTAAAGTAGATGAGTCTGGCGTGTTGAAGTTCAGAGATAAAATTTGTGTGCCAGATAATCTTGATTTGAAAAGGGTAATTTTGCAAGAAAGCCACAGGAGTAGCTTGAGTATTCACCCAGGAGCTACGAAAATGTATCAGTACCGGAAGAAAATATTTTGGTGGCCTGGTATGAAGAAAGACATAGCTCAGTTTGTGTATGCTTGTTTGACTTGTCAGAAGTCAAAGTTGGAACACCAGAAACCATCCGGTTTGATGGAACCGATGGAAATACCAGAGTGGAAATGAGAATTTGAGAGAAATATGTGAGATTCATTTTCGGAATTTTTCTCAGCAGGTACATTTTCGAGGACGAAAATATTTTAAGTGGGGGAGAGTTGTGTTACACCCCAAAATTTGCTCAACCTTTTCTTGCTTGATTTATGTTTCATTGCATTTCATTTGCATAGTTACATCATGTACATAGTTCAATCATTGGCATATCATAGCATAGCATGCATATAACAACGGATAAAGGGTGTCTATCAAGAGAAGAGCCTAGCAAGAGGTGTTATCCAAGTTTGAGAAATCATCCAAGCCATTAGGAAGTGATTGGAAATCTTGAGAAGTTTGAGTGCCTACATGTGGGTTTTGCTCCTATCCTGAGGAATATTGAGAATCATCAGTGGGATGAGAAGCATGGAATGTGAATGTGAGGTGTTTATGGATCTAATGGGATGCCTATAGGGACTTATTGAAGCTGAGGCAAGTCATTGATTCAAGTATGAGAGCCACGGTTGAGGTGCAGTCAACTAGGGTTTCATCTGGGTCAACCCTAATTCAATTGAGTAGTGGGAGGGCATCAAAGCCTACCTTGAGGTCATAGGATGCATGAATTGGTATGTTGATACATGTGTGGTGTTGTGACAAGGTTAAGAAAAGAAAGATCAAGAATGTGGGAAGTTGCTAAATTAGGGTTTCAGTGTAAAATCCCCTGTTTAGTGCCCAGCTTCAAAGCCACATAAGTCAAAATACAAGTTTCAAATGGATCTTTGGCCAACATGAAACTTGTAGAGCTTCTAAATACCTTTAATTTTAGTACTATAAGTATTCAAGAAGATTTGTAGAACTCAATTTATGGTCTTTACAAATTACAGGTCACCAGAGGACACTGAAATTTATCTGTGAAAGTCACTTGACTTCGAAGCAACTTTTGCCCTTCAAGGAGTTTTCAAATGGATTCTTGGCCAACATAAGAGTTGTAGATCTTGATCTTATATTTCCATAGAGTACTAGAAGTCCTCAAGGGAATTTATAGGACTCAAGTTATGATCTTGGCAATACAGGGGTATTTTGGGCATTTGTGATTATAGGTCATTTTCAAGCATGTGCCAAAATCTCCATCTTCCACTCCTCAAATGAAAAATTGTTCAACATGGAATATGCTTAAAATGATGTTTTTAGGTCAAATGTGAATTCATGGTGGGTTGAATGAGCTTGTATCAAAAGTCACCCAAAATGGCCTAAAATAAGGAAGGATTTTAAATGAATCAAAGAGGGAAATTGTGATTTTTGGGTTATGGGTCCTAAACATGGAAAGTGACTACATTTTTTGACTAGAAATCACATTCTAAATACATTGGAAATGTTACTTTTTTGAATTGAGGCTTGGTTTCATGACTTGCTTTGTAAATTTGTTACTTCCAAAATAAGTCACATATCCAAATCAGCCACCAATGCAATTCAGGGCTCTATTTTGGTCTAAACACATTCACTAAGCCATAAGGAGTTAGTTAGAACCTTATGGAACAAGCTGGGAGCAAGATTTCACAACTGTCACATTGAAATTTCAAGGGAAAAATCAGAATTGTGGATTCATGGAATTGGGCTTCAAACTGGGCTCAGAAGCCCATGGAGAGTTTCTATATATTGAGGGGAGTGATTGCAGTTTTTTTTTGGTGGTGATTTCGTGTTGGAAGCTGAGATAGCAAGTGGATTTTCAAGAGCTCCAAGTCAGAATCGGTTTTGAAGTTGCAAGCCTATTCAAGCCAAACTAAAGGTTGGAGAAGCTTCATTGTGCATCACTGGTCGTGTTTGAAGAGTCTTGGAGTTTGAATTAAGCATTTGATCCCTCTGTTGATCCAATTTTTCCAGGTATGTAAACCTTTAAATTCCTCATGATCTAGGAAGAATTGAGCATAATCTTGCATGTGGTTAGGGCCTAGGTTGATCATAGATCGTTTATGGATAAGAATTTTAGTGTTTAGAGACAATTAAGTGTGATGCACCATTTCTGTTTGAAGACGGTTATGCATAATCTTGAGGTTTTGACTTGAATTAGATAACTATTAATGATCAGTGCAATAAGAGGAAGAGATCTGTGGCTTTGGTTTTTGATTTGGTGTTGATCAAATTCTTGGTGCCATTTCTGTTTGCTTTCGAATTGGGGAATGTAGTGAGATTTAAGGAATTTGGAGTGGAGATTTGACATCCTTGTAAAATTCTGGTCAAGATCAATATTTGGTTTGTGTTTTCTGATCACCTGCAACCACCATCTCACCGGAGAAGATGGTGGTTTCTACCGTGGACCACCGCCTGGAAATGTCTCAGGTCGCTTGAGCTTTTGGAGAAGATGAAGTCTGAGGCGTTGGATCAGTCTCCAAGATGGACTTAGTACACAGATCGTATGGCAGTGATTTGAATTCAGCTTTGCCTCCAATTCATGAAACGCATCGTTTAATTAAATGATGTGGCAAGCCCAGTTAGCTGCCATCTGGTCCTCACGTGGACACGCTCTGAAGCTTTGGATTCGTTTACCAGTCAATTGATCTAGTGGCTCTCATTTAATTCAACATTTTTATTTCTTTATTTCATTTTTGCTTTATTTTTAATCCATTTTGATTTTAAAAATCATAATAAATAGGAAAATAAACATTTTTAAGCTAGATTTTTTTTCCCTAACTCCTTAAAAAATGTAGAATTTAATAGGATTGAAAAATGTTTAATTCATGCATTTTTTATTTTATTTTCATTTTTTGCATTTTAATTGGTTTTATTTTTAATTTGTTTGACATGTGTTTTTGCTGATTTTATTGTGGATGATTGGTGATGAATTTTGAGTTGATTCGTTTTGGGCTAGATAGATTAGATATGTATGTACCCATAGTAATTTTCTCATATTTTTGTGAGAGAAGTTTAGGCTAGTTTTAGCATTGGACATTAGGTGGTTTAGAATTAGGGTTTTAAGATGATACCTTTAGGTTTAGGGCATAGTTTTAGGTCCAAATGAATGGTTAAGTAGAATTAATTTGAGAACCCTTAGTAATATTTGTAGGATTTTACAATCATGTTTGGTATTTTAAGTAGAATTAGTTTTAGGACTAAATTCTATGTGTTTCTGATGAACTAATTTGACTAGTCTGATTCAATAGTTCCCCTTAGATTAGGGTGGTGGTGCTTTTGAGCTTGGATGATCATGAAGATCAATTGAAGACGCTTTGGATATCTTGAAGGAGCTTGGATGTGAAGAATCTCTCATCTTGTGGATGCTTGTCCGGAGCTTAGGGAAACTAGGGTTTTAGGAAGAGCATTAGACTAGTTGTGCTTCTTTCTTCAAACATGGAGTATCTTGTCCATCTCCATTCTATCCAATGACATAAAGTCCTCCTTGGGAAGCTCCATATCTCCTTAGGAGGGATGAGGGGTATGCCCAAGTGAGTAGAAATTTGAGGATACCTTTCATTTGCAATGTTAAGTCCTTAGTGATTTCCCTTGGTTGTCATTAAGCCTCTTAACATTTCACCTTGATCTTGTTGGTTTGATTCTCCTTGGGAGGTGCTTATTGAAGCTTGGTACAGAGAAAGTTTGTTGCTTGTTGAAGCTTATTGAAGTTGAAGTTTGAGCTTGATGAAGCTAGGGTTTTGTTTGCTTGTTGAAGCTAGGAGCTTGTTAAAGTCAGGAGCTTGTTGAAGCTGTTTACTGGCTGGGGTTTGAGCTTGTTTAAACTGGTAGCTTGTTGAAGTTTGGTGTCTATTGAAGATTTGAAAGTTTATTGAAGCTTGAAGATGGGAGTTATTCATGAAGATGAAGGTTGTTGCTGTCAACTTTTTGTTGGTTAATCATCTGTTGCTGTCAGTGCTGCTGTTTGCTGTAGGAGTTTGGTGCTGCTGCTTGGGCTGCCTCCTCTGCTTCGGGGTTTTGTTTTCTGTTTTGTTTGTTGGCTTGTGTATCTTGCCCCCTAGGTTTGAGGTGAATGTTGATTCACTTTTCCTATTTTTTCCCAGGTTCGAGGTTGAGTGGGACTCCCTTGCCTCGCTTGTATTGCTGCATTGCATGCATTTTACTGTATTTGCTTGCTATCTTTTCTGTTTATCCCCTAGGATCTCTGATTTCCTCTGTGCAGGAGGGAATTATGACAGACATTAGGATTCTTATCCATGCATGACAACATTAGGTTAGTTTTATTCCCCTTTCAACCCTAGGTTTTTTTAGAGCTTATTTCTCTTCTTATCTCAAAACAACTCAAAAACACAGTAATAAGGATAACGCATGTTGTACGCTACGAGCCTTAAGCTATTTGAGAAAAGGTTGCTTGAGGGTCACTCTTCAGTAATCTGACTTCTTAGTGTGGTACCCTTAGGGTGACATACGACGTAGTCACTCTCAGGTCACAAGTCTTTAGTACAGTACAAGTTGCAAACAGATTAAAAAACACTTCTTTCGTAAAAGATTCAAAACAAACATCAAAGTGTCATTTTCGTCTGCTTGGACTCTTAATCAAGAAAAACCCTTTTTGAAGGTAATAAAAAACAGTCAGACAAGCTTGTGTCTTCCGTAGCCCGAACTACGTTTGCTCTGATCTTTCATGCCGTATGAAAGTACGTAGGCATATGATGCCGTATCCAAGCGAGCAACCTTCCCCTCATTTCCCGTAGGCAGGCGAACTACGTTGACTCTGATTTCTCGTTCCAGACGGGAATACGTAGGCATAAAGTGAGACATTTTGCCGAGTCATTTTCTTTTCTTTTTAACGCAGACCTGTAGAGTAGATAGAATAACAATCCGTATTAGAAAACAAGCGTGGATCCCGTCGAGTACGACGGACGTGAGGGGTGCTAATACCTTCCCCTTGCGTAACCGACTCCCGAATCCAGGAATTTGGTTGCGACGACCATTCCATTCCCGTTTTGCGTTAGGTTTACTCTGAGCGTTTCCTTTCCCTCTGTTGGGATAAATAACGCACGGTGGCGACTCTTCTGTCATAGCCGGCGCCGATTTTCACAGTAGCGACAACTGACGACTCTGCTGGGGATATTTGGTTCCTTATGCGAGTCGATCCTAGCGCTTGTTTTCCCGTCTGGGGTTTTGTATGTATTTACCTTTCTGCCTTTACTTTCAGTACTATATTATTGTTGTTGTGTTGGGTAGAGGGTTAGATTGAGAGATAAGCCGGACCTGGGCTTGAGTTTGCACATAGACTTAGAAGTAGAGAGTAGTGGTTAGCCTGCTTGCTTAGCTCGCACCAGCTAGCCGCGAAATCTGCGCTCGGACGAGATTCTCTTTGATGCTTCTTGCCTGGCCCTTAGGGCTCGACAAGTTGTCTGACCCGAGGATTGTCGACTCTGGGGACCTATCAATTGGGATTCGACTAAGTGAGGCCGCTTCAAGGGATGATGATGCCGCACCTTCTGGGTATCGTATCATCGCTCTTGAAAGTCTGTGACGTTGAACCCGCATAGGATGTCAGCTGAGATGCTTCCTGTTCCCCGACTATATTCTGGCACCCACTTTGGAGGAGTATTCTGCTATGTTGCGAGTTCCTGTGTTAGACCAGATGCCCTTTATACATGTTGATGCTGAGCCTGAGTTGGCCACACTCGCTGAGATTGTCAGTTTAGACGTTTCTGAGTTCCCTGGAGGGTTGGTCAAGCTGAACGAAGCTTATGGTTTTCACCTGTCTGTCCTGGTTGAGAAGGCTACACAGTGCGCGAAGAGTGGATGTTGGGTTGCCTTCAGTGCCATTCTAGCTGTCTGCATCTATGGGACTGTCTTGTTTTCTAATGTGCCAAATTTTGTTGACTCAGATGCCTTCTTGATTCTTGCCTCGAAGAATCCAGTTCCTACTCTCTTGGGCGATGTTTATCATTCTATTCACTACAAGAATGAGAAACGTCGTGGCAAGAATGTTTCCTGCTGTCTTCCTCTTTTGTACAGGTGGTTCCAGGGACATCTTCCGAAGACAGGACCTTTTGTTGATGTTGTTGATACTTTGGATTGGTCTTCCCGGTTGATGGGGCTGTCTGCTGAGAACATCATTTGGTTTGACCGAAACATGCTTGGCACTGATATTATATATAGTTACGGTGGCTTTCCGAATGTCCCTTTGATTGGACGGAAAGGCTGTATCAACTATAACCCGTCTCTGCTTGTGAGACAGTTTGGTTATGCCTTGAAAGATGCTCCTATTGAGGTTGAGATACAGGAATCTCTGTATCTCACAGGCTCATTAGACGAGGCTGTTTTGAGCAGGTTGAGACATGCATGGGCTAACATCCATAGAAGAGGGAAGACTTTGCTGGGTAAGGGCAACAACAAAGCTTATGATCCCTATTTGGCTTGGATCCACGAGAGAGCTAGGATTTCCCTGATGCCATATCCTGCTGTGAAACCTCTGTATCTTCCAGTGATTGAGGTATCTACTTCGGAAGAGGTTGAGAAGTATAACAAATTATTGGCTGAAAACGAAGAATTGAAGAAAGCCAATGATGAGTTAGAGAAAGAGATCTTCCAGTTGCGTCATGAGAAGAATGAAGCTACCTTCACTGTGAAGGAACAGATTGGGTTGATTAATAGGTTGGGTTCAGAGTTGACTGAGGAAACCAACAAGAGGGAAAAGGTGGGAGCAGCCTTGAACGGTGTTAGCAAGGTGCTTGCTTCCAAGAAGGAACTCTTAAACAAAGCTTATTCCCGACTCGGCAAGTGGGAAACATTATGGAATACCACGCTTACCAAGTGGAAGGAGCGTGAAGAAGAGCTGAAGCTGCAGATTGCCACGCTAGAGGCGCAGATTAGAGCCCAGGATGCAAAGATAGCTGAAGAGACATCACTTAGGAGCGCTGTTGAGCTTAAAGTAAGTGACCTTGACAAGAAGCTGATGGGTTGTGAATTGAAGGCCAGCTCCAAGAGATGCATACTCGACGAGTGCTTTGGCGAAGGAACCTGCAAGGACGACGCCAAAAAGCTGCAATCCACTACTGAGCGACATGCATTACTGATACAAGAGCTAATCTCCAGACTAGGTCATTCGGAGACATTGAGGATATTGGAAGATGTCAGAGCGCGCCACTTGGCCTGAGTTATCTTTGCCTTGCTTTTGTTATCTGTACTTGTATCTTGACCATCGCTAGGCTTGTTGGCTGAGGTCTCTTCAGTTGTATTCAGTTGTACTCTTGTACTCTGCCTCTTGGCATCCGTTTATGTATGAGGGTTTTCTGATTCCTTGACGGGGACTCCATTGTCGTGATGGCCTTCTCTCTGAAACTAGAATCGGGGGGGAATATAACCTGTAGCATATTTATACGTTTCCATCTGCATCCTCATATTGCATGACCAGTATTTTTGAATCTGTATCTTATTTCCTGCATCTCACAGGTTTTTCAGGATTGACGACCAGAGAGTCCACCGATATTCAACCAGAAACAACTGCAAGAAGATAATGGATCAAGTTTAGGTCGAGATGCAGGAAATCCGTGAGAAGTTGACTCTGTTCATGCAAGCTATGGAGAGCATGGCCAAGGGCTAGGAAACCTCCAGACCTTGGTGCAGCCGCTGCTGACGCGGGCAAACGGAAATGGCAACACTGACCACATTTCTGTTGAAACTCCTCGCCGGGAGGATGAGATACCGGCAGTTGCTACTCCACCTGTTGTGACTGTCAACGGAAATACGGGTACTGGTGCAGGTGTCGCTACTCGAAAAATGCATCGCGCAACGACGGGGAGGCGAAAAGAATAGACAGAAGAGTCGCCACCGAACTTTATTTATCCCATGAGGGGAAAGGAAAATATCGAGAAAACCTTAAGAACAGAAATGGATAAGATGGTCTCGCGACTAAGAACGGGTTCGGAAGCCGGTTATGTGAGGGGAAGGTATTAGCACCCCTCGCATCCATCGTACTCGATGGGAACCATTTGCTTGTCGAATGTGTGATTTGCTTAAAGATTATGTCATAAAAAAGAGTGTTTCAAAGGGGTAAAGGGAAAGATTAGAAACAGGGAACAAGGGGTGACAAAGGAAAGAAAGGAATCGATAGGACTTCGCGGTCCTAGGCCTACGTATTCTCAACAAATATGAGAAAGTCAGAGTCGACGTAGTTCGGGAAACTACGGGTGATGGGGGGATTGTGCTCACCAAGACATCGTCGTCTTGTGCCTACGTATTCTCAACTGGTATGAGAAATCAGAACAGCCGTAGTTCGGCCTACGATTTGTTGATGTTTTTATGGATGATGCTATCATACGCATTCTAGCAGTTAGGTGTATTGCTGCTCGCTCGTTGGAGACTTAGGCATTACCTGTTTGCGGTAGAACGGACGAATCATATCCTTTTCGAAAGATAGGCTTTCGCCATGCGAGGCAAGATGTCACATTTGATTTGTTGAATTATTTTTTAGGGGCGTGATAGGTCCTCGGATAGTAACCCCTACGGGTAGTACCCAATTCTTTATCTCAAAGTTTTTGTTATGAAAGGGTGTGGCGAACATAGCGTCTTCGTATTGAAAGACGAGTATCAAAACCACACACACTATAGTGAGCGTCTCGACACTCAGAGAGGAAGAAGTCTACACTTAATCCTCTCTCTTTAGTTCAATACAAGGAGAACTTCATTATCTTTTTAAAGTGTTTTTGGTTTTGAATGGTAAGTGATTTTGCGACAGAGAACCCTACGGTAAATGTCAGCACTCGGGATAGGAGAAGGCCTACGCCTAACCACTCCACGACCATTCAAGTTTTTGTTACGAAAAGAAGTTTAAAAATGCGCTCGGTACGGGACCGAGGTTTTTAGGAGAAAAAGGTGTGGATGAAAACGTCTTCGTATTGAAAGACAAGTATCAAAACCACCCACACTACAGTGAGCATCTCGATACTCGGAAAGGAAGAAGTCTACACTCAATCCCTTCTCTTTAGTTCAATACAAAGAGAACTTTACCCTTTTATTAAATATGGTGAATTGGCTTAACAATCGTTTGAGAAAATCCGCTTGACGTTGGGTCAAGGATTTAATTGTTTAAAAAGGTTTGAGGTGAAGCGAGCAAGGTCGATGGCGGACGCATAAGGCGGCCGACTTACAAGGGTTAAAAATGGCTCGATAAAATCGAGAGTTTGCTTTTGAAAATTGTTTTTGGAATCAAAAGTCACCAAGGACAATAGCAACATTCCTACTAAAATCATACAACATATGGGATTAGTCGGCTAAAAAAAATCGAGACATGCAATAAAAACGGCTAAAAATAACAAAAATAAGTGGAAAACAGTGGGGTAACACGGGTGGCCGTGTTGTATGACACGGCCCGTGTCATAGGGTACCTGCAATGTAAGCTTTTAGGGCATGACAGAGGTGCAACACGGGTGGCCGTGTTGTGTGACACGGCCCGTGTTGTAAAGTCTGGGTGAAAAATGATGTTTTAGGGCAAACAGAAGTGTGACACGGGTGGCCGTGTTGTGTGACACGGGTGGCCGTGTTGTGTGACACGGCCCGTGTTGTGAAGCCTGGGGTTTTTTGGTCGTGGAAACCTCAAACAGAGGTGCAACGCGGGTGGCCGTGTTGTGTGACACGGCCCATGTTGGGCGACACGGGTGGCCGTGTTGTGGGACACGGCCCGTGTCAGGCTACCAGAGTGAAAAACCTAACTTTTTCTATGTTTTTCTTTCGTTTTTGTGGTTTCTTAAGAACGGTTTCTTGGTCCCTTTGGAACCTTACATGAAACATACCATACAACAATACATAAAAGAGTAAACAAAATGAATGTAAGAGTAAAAAAATAAAGGGAGAAAGGTTGGAGGAAATGGATACCCAAGAGCTTTCTATCCTTCTTGCAAGTCCTCCTTGGTCTTGGTTGAAAGTACTTCACTCCTCTTCACTCTATGTTGTGAAGGTTTTGTTTCTCAATGATCCTTTTGGTTCTATATCACTCTCTTTTTCTGGTTTGCAAAGCTTCCTATTTTTCTGGTTTTGCAAAATGTGTGTTGCTCTCACTATTTTCTGTTTTTCTCTTCTCTCTTGCTCTCTCAATCTTGTGTATGTGAATGATAGTGAATGTGTTTGCAGCCCCCTCTCCTCTCTTATCTCAGCACATTAGGGTTTACTCTTCCTTCAAGATTTCAAATCCTTACTTAGAAATGTCCAAGGCAACTTTCTTCATGTCACTCTCTTTCTTTCCATTTCCATGTATGTTGCTATGCTGTATTTTCTGCACTATTGCTAGGCCTTTTTGCTGCAGCACCTTGTGCCTTGCACCCATTTTGTTTGTTTGTGTTTGGACAGCTCCTCTTGGTCAATGCCACCAACTCCGGACAGCATTTTGAAAATTCTGATATGTAGAAGCATTGTCATGTGCTATTCCCTTGGTCTTGTGACATGTGATCTTATGACATGAAGAAATTTGTCACCTCTTGCATGGGACTGTTTTGCCATGATTAAACATGCATACTCTTGGTCCTAAAACATTCCAATATTGATTTAATCCTTGCATGTTTCTTGGATGTTTGTAAGCATAATGTAGACTTGGTGTGGCATTACCATAACATGAATTTGACTAGAGACTTGAATGAAGTATTAGAAATAAATTAATTTCTAAACATTACTTAGAGTTGAAAATCTTGCAACAAATGACATTCTTGTAATGTCACAAAACTTCTCTTTATAATATTCTTGCCTTTAATCTTGAATTCATGATGGATTTCCTTTATGTCATTGAATTTGAAAGAAATGAAGAAATGAGTCAAGCCTTGAAAGAGGGCAAATTTTGGGGTGCAACAGCAGGTGCTGGCGCTGGTAATGGTAATACTGGCAATGGTGGTGATGGGCATGGTGTTAACAACAAAGGCAACACTGTGGATGCCGATCAAGGATTCGTTGACAATGTTGACTTTAGAAATAGTGGGTATGGCAATGTCAATCAGGACGGGAACTTCGGGTTCAACAATCAAGGCTTCGGTAATGACGGTTACGGCAACAATCAGGGGTATGGCTATGGTAATGGTGGGTTCGGTAATGTGAATAACAACGACGCTGGAGCATTTCCATTCAACAATGGTTTTGGACCTGCTGGGGTCAATCTAGGGTTCGACAACCGAGGACAGGGTCCTGTGTTCAATCAGCAAGGATTTGGCCGTAACATGGGTTACGATGGGTATGGCAATGACTGGAATGTGGATCAACAGGATGACACTTTTTCAGGAAGAGGTATGGGACCTGAAGGACCTATTGACCCTGTTCAGAGGATCAGAATGCTAGAAGAGCAGATGAAAGGGGTGGTTAATCAGAACTCCGCTGGGTTAGATATGACTACTATGGGGTTGGTACCAGGGCTAAGGGTGCCATTGAAATTCAAGGCTCCAACATTCGACAAATACAAAGGGGATACCTGCCCAAAGGTCCATGTACGTTCTTATTATAGAAGGATGTCTGCGTATTCCAATGATGAAAGGATGCTCATGCATTTCTTTCAAGACAGCTTATCGGGACCATCATTGGAATGGTACATGGGACTGGAGCCCACTCAGATTAGGAGCTGGAAGCAGTTGGCTGATGCTTTCGTTATGCATTACAAATATAACAACGATTTGGCGCCAAACAGAGTTCAGTTGCAGAGTCTGTCGCAGGAAAATGGTGAAAGTTTCAAAGAGTACGCGCAGCGGTGGCGCGATATGGCAGCTCGGGTGCACCCTCCTTTGGTTGAAAGGGAGATGAATGACATGTTTGTGGGGACATTTACAGGAATGTACTATGACAAGTTACTCAATGTTTCGATGGGCAGCTTCTCCGATATGATCCTTATGGGAGAAAGGATCGAGAATGGAATTAAAATTGGAAAAATTCAGGCAGGTGAATCTACTTCAGCCGGTGCGAGAAAGGCGTTCGGAGGAAGACGACAAGGTGATACAAGCGCCGTATTTGGTGGCAGAGGCCGTGGCAGAGGCCGGGGCAGAGGTAGAAATCAGTATAGTCAACCTCAACAAATAGCCAATGTTACTATTCCAATTCCTCAACAACAACAGCAGCAGCAACAACCACAACAGCAGCAAAGGCAAAATCAGGGGCAGAGAAGGTTTCAGAATACAAAGCCGAAGAGGGTATTTGATAAGCCTCCGTCGACATATGCAGAGCTTCTTCAGACATTGCTGGGGTTGAATTTGGTTGAGAAAAGAACTTTGGAACCGCCTACAGGACCGGTACTTCCTTATGGGTACGACGCTAATAAGCACTACGAATTCCATTCTGGGGCGCCCGGACATGATGTAGAATCTTGTCATGCTTTCAAGCATAAAGTCCAAGACTTGTTGGACAGTAAAGCCATCAATTTTGGTCAAGCTGGGCCTAATATTGTACAACAGCCTATGCCTAATCATGGGGCAAATGCTATCTTGACAGAAGAAAATTTGAACTTGGTGATGGATGTTAACGAACTGAAGACACCATTGAGTGAGGTGAGAAGCCGGTTTCTCAGAGGGGGAGTATTCCCTGGCTGTGATGAATACTGTTTAGAGTGTTGGACCCAGCCTGAGGGTTGTACTAATTTAAAGCAGGGCATTCAGGCCATGATCGACGAAGGGACCTTACAATTTGATCGAACTGCGGTTGAAAGGCCTGTGGAGGCATTATGTGATAAGCAGAATGATATTGCAATGGTAACGATCCCGAGAAAGACTATAACGATAACGGCGCCCGTCCAGCGGCCAACCATTACGATTACCAAAGCAGGGCCTGTTCCCTTTGAAAGTACGAAAGCTGTCCCGTGGACGTATAGATTAGAAGCGTATTGCAACGGGGAAAATATTGTGATGAATAACCAGCCAGCTGGGGCTGTTGATAATGTCGTTGGAATGGGGGGCATGACCCGTAGCGGAAGGATCTTTACCTCACCTAAAATAGAAGCAGAGAGGTTGGCCAAAGGCAAAGCCAAAGTAAACAAAAGCGGGCCTTCTCAGTCGAAAGAAAAGGATACGTCGCTCAAGGACATAGAGGAGTTCATGAGACTGATCCGCAAAAGCGACTATAAAATCGTTGAACACCTACAGCAGACGCCGTCGAAGATTTCTATCTTGTCATTGTTGTTATGTTCCGAGGCCCACCGGAACGCCTTGCTGAAGATCCTGGATACGTCATTCGTACCCCAAGAAGTTTCTGTAAATCAGTTAGAGGGGGTAATGGCGCATGTCAATGCTGGACATAGCCTGGGTTTCACAGATTTTGATCTAACACCCAGGGGTCGAGAGCACAACATGGCTTTGCACATATCGGTGGAATGCCGGGGCACCGTAATGTCGCGTGTATTGGTGGATACTGGATCGTCGTTGAACGTACTGCCAAAGAAAGCCATGATGAAATTGGACATACGGGGAATTATTTGCACGCCCAGCGATTTAGTTGTGAGGGCGTTTGACGGAATGAAAAGATCAGTGTTTGGGTCAATAACGTTACCGCTTCAGGTGGGGCCGAAAATTTTTGATACCGAATTCTACATCATGGATATCCATCCAGCTTATAGTTGTCTTCTTGGGCACCCATGGATCCATGCTGCAGGGGCCGTAACGTCCACATTGCATCAGAAGTTGAAGTATATGGTGGGTGACAGTGTTGTTACCGTTTGCGGGAAGGAGGATATTTTGGTCAGTCACCTGTCATCATTCAGATATGTGGAGGTTGACGGAGAAATACACGAGACACCTTGTCAAGCCTTCGAGGGGTTGCGGATTAAAGACAAAGCCCAGGGTTCCAACAAAATATCAGATGTGGCAGTGTCATCTTACAAAGAGGCTCAGGCTTTATTGCAGACTGGTGAGACTAAAGGCTGGGGGCAGGTACTGGAGACTCCCGTGAAGAATGACAAGTTTGGGCTAGGGTATCGACCGACGTCATCAGCGTCATCTTCAGGAGCACCCAGGTTCAAGGGACCGGTCACGATTATGCCAAGTGGGGTGTGCTTTGAGACTATCAACGCTATTTCCGATGCTGAAGAAGGAGATAGCGACTGCGATATGGACGCGTGGATCAAGCCAAGTGTGCCAGGACAAAGTCTCTGCAACTGGTCCATCCGGGAAACTGTCCCGGTGACTTTTAAACAGTAATGATTTGTTTTATCAATTGTTGAATAATCCTATGTCCTACCCGGGGCATAGTGATGTTACATTAGGGCTGCTTGATTATGTGTATTGCACTGTTTAATCATGAAATAAAGGCGTTTTTCATATTCAAATGTTGTGATCCCTGTTTTTCTTGTTTTTTACTTTAACAATAAATGGCAACGTGGTTATTTGCGTTTTTTGCGTGTTGAAGCGTTTAACCATTTCCTTTGCAGGACTAATATTTCAGATGACATCTCCTACGAACCGCCTATGACTCGTCTCGACTTCGAGCACCCGGTATTCCAAGCAGAGGAAGAGATTGTTGAGGATAGCGACCTGCCAGAGGAGCTGACTCGTTTGTTGAAACAGGAAGAGAGAATCATTCTGCCTCATCAGGAGGAAATTGAGATTATCAACTTGGGGTCGGAAGAAGTTGTGAGAAATATCCGTATAGGGGCTGCGCTGTAGAGCGACGTCAAGCAAAGGCTGATTGAGATACTGCGAGAGTATAGTGATATATTTGCTTGGTCGTACGAGGATATGCCTGGGTTGGATACGGACATGGTTGTGCACCGTTTGTCGTTGCGAGAGGAATGTCTTCCTGTTAAGAAGAAACTCAGAAGAACCAGACCAGACATGGCGGTGAAAATCAAGGAGGAAGTACAAAAACAGTGGGATGCTGGTTTCCTAGCCGTTACAACTTATCCGTCATGGGTCGCTAATATAGTACCAGTGCCGAAGAAAGACGGTAAAGTGCGAATGTGTGTAGACTACCGTGACTTGAATAGGGCGAGCCCGAAAGACGACTTTCACTTCCTCACATTGATGTGCTGGTTGATAACACCACTCAGTTCTCCGTATTCTCCTTCATGGACGGCTTCTCAGGCTATAATCAGATCAAAATGGCACCAGAAGACAAGGAGAAGACTACCTTCATTACTCCCTGGGGAACATTGTGCTACAAAGTGATGCCCTTCGGACTGAAGAACGCTGGGGCAACATATCAACGTGCTATGACGACTCTCTTTCATGACATGATGCACAAAGAGATCGAGGTTTATGTTGATGATATGATTGCCAAATCCCAGACGGAGGAAGAGCATTTGGTTAATCTGCTGAAACTGTTCAAAAGACTTAGGAAGTTCAGGTTGAGACTGAACCCTAACAAGTGCACCTTTGGGGTGAGATCGGGTAAACTGCTGGGGTTTATTGTGAGCGAAAAGGGAATAGAGGTTGATCCTGCAAAAATAAAAGCAATACAAGAAATGCCGACGCCTAAAACAGAAAAAGAAGTGCGTGGGTTTTTAGGTAGGTTGAACTATATCGCTCGGTTCATATCTCACCTAACTGCGACATGCGAGCCGTTATTCAAGTTGTTGAAAAAGGATCAGGTATTGACCTGGAATGAAAATTGTCAAAAGGCGTTCGACAAGATAAAAGAATACTTGCAGGAACATCCTGTTCTGATACCCCTAGTGGCCGGAAGACCTTTGATTATGTATTTGATGGTTCTTGAGGAAAGTATGGGTTGTGTTCTCGGCCAACACGACGAGACCGGACGTAAAGAGCATGCGATCTACTATTTGAGTAAGAAGTTCACCGACTGTGAGTCCAGATACTCAATGCTCGAGAAGACGTGTTGCGCGCTAGCCTGGGCCGCCAAACGTTTGAGGCAATACATGCTGAATCATACAACCCTGCTAATTTCAAAGATGGATCCAAACAAATACGTGTTTGAAAAGCAAGCACTCTCCGGAAGAATTTCCCGATGGCAGATGGTGTTAACAGAGTACGATATCCAGTATGTCTCGCAAAAGGCTATTAAAGGTAGCGTGCTGTCAGAGTACCTTGTGGAGCAGCCTATTGAGGACTACCAATCGATGAGGTTTGATTTTCCTGACGAGGATATCATGTACCTGAAAATGAAGGATTGTGAAGAACCGTTGCCGGACGAAGGACCAGAGTTGGGTTCCAAATGGAAGTTAATATTTGACGGAGCTGTGAATTCCTATGGTAGCGAAATAGGTGCAATTATCACCACTCCTTAGGGGTCGCACATCCCCTTTACTGCCCGATTGACCTTTCCTGTTACCAATAATGAGGCTGAATATGAGGCTTGCATCATGGGTCTCGAAGAAGCTATTGATTTGCGAATCAAGAACCTGGATGTATACGGAGACTCAACTCTAGTGGTGAATCAGATTAAAGGAGAATGGGAGACACGTCAGCCCAATTTGATACCATATATGAATTATGCAAGGAGATTGTTGCCTTTCTTTGACAAGGTGGAATTGCATCACGTGCCACGAGCAGAAAATCAAATGGCTGACGCCCTGGCGATATTGTCTTCAATGTATAAACTTAACTTCTGGAACGAGGCTCCCCGGATTGTTATCTCTCGGCTCGATAGGCCTGCATTCATATTTGCCATTGACGAGGCTCCCGATGGTAAACCCTGTTACTTTGACATCCAGAACTTCTTGAAGAACAAGGAGTATCCGGCTGGGGCAGCCAGTCGAGATTAGAAGACTCTCAGGAGATTGGCTGGCAACTTTTATCTGAATCCTGACGGTGTCCTGTATAAAAGAAACCACGACTTGGTGTTGCTACCCTGTGTAGATGAGAAAGAGGCGAAGTTGCTCATGGAAGAGATACATGAGGGTACATTTGGTACACATGTGGGTGGACATGCTATGACGAGAAAACTGCTGCGGGCAGGTTACTATTGGCTAGCTATGGAAACAGACTGTTTCAAGTTTGCAAAAAGGTGTCATAAATGCCAGATTTATGCGGACAAGATCCATGTACCTCCAAGTCCTCTGAATGTGATGTCATCACCTTGGCCTTTCTCGATGTGGGGGATTGATATGATTGGCAAGATTGAGCCTACAGCATCAAACGGACACCGGTTCATTTTGGTGGCAATCGATTACTTCACCAAATGGGTGGAAGCAGCATCATATGCCAACGTGACCAAACAAGTGGTAGCCAGATTTATCAAACGAGATATTATCTGCAGATATGGAATACCTGAGCAGATTATCAGCGACAACGGTTCGAATTTGAATAACAAGATGATGGAAGAGCTGTGTCAGAATTTTAAGATTGAGCATCACAACTCTTCTCCGTACCAGCCCAAGATGAATGGTGCTGTTGAGGCGGCCAATAAGAACATAAAGAAGATTGTTCAGAAGATGGTTGTGATGTATAAGGATTGGCACGAGATGCTACCTTTCGCTTTGCACGGTTATCGTACGACGGTACGCACATCAACCGGGGCAACCCCTTTTTCATTGGTATACGGGATGGAGGCGGTGTTACCGTTGGAGGTCGAGATTCCTTCTCTGAGGGTTTTGCGTGATGTTCAACTTGACGAGGCAGAATGGGTTAAAGATAGACTGAATCAACTCAGTTTAATGGATGAGAAGAGACTGGCTTCTTTAGCCTACGGTCGGTTATATCAGAGCCGGATGAAGAAAGCTTACGACAAGAAGGTATGACCTCGAAGCTTTCAGACGGGCGATCTTGTTTTGAAAAAGATTCTCCCACCACAAACAGATCACAGGGGCAAGTGGACTCCCAATTACGAAGGTCCCTACGTTGTCAGAAAAGTCTTCTCTGGAGGAGACTTGTTACTATCCACCATGGATAGTGAAGACTTTACGTCTCCTGTGAATTCAGACGCAGTTAAAAAATACTTTGCTTGAAAGTGACCCGCTGGACAGTAAAAAGAGAGTCCAGGCAAAAATGGGGTATCCCGGCGAACCATAAAAAATGAATAAAAGGTTCGGGCAAAAGTTAGAAAACCTGAAAAGGGCGACTTCGGCAAAAAAGGGTATCCCGGTGAATTGAAAACCCGCAAAGGGCGGTTCACGCAAAAGTTAGGGATTGAAAAAGCAAATGACTGCGGTCTGGATTTGATACGGCATTGCTTAGTGGTTTGGGAGTACCTGGGGGCCGTCTATTAAAAAACAATCTCTTCCGAAGATCGAGTACCGAGAAAGCGCAGAGTCAGGCGAGTCATAGGAGGATCAGCCCATGGTGTTTGTCTGTACCACGTCGTCGACATGTATACAAATATTGTTTTGTATTTTATTTATGCTTCTTGTGCATATATGTATGTAGGTGTGTGCGTAACTTCCTCTTTTCAGGAGTTGCATCTAGTGTACAAAACTTTGCCTATTCAGAGGCCCATTATCAATAAAACATGTTATTCAGTACTTGATGCTTGTTCTTTACTGTTTTGTTTGTGAAAGACGCCAATGTTTTTGATAAACTTGCACTTACATAATCTTGCTGGCCCTCGCCAATAATTGCTAAAACTTCGAATTGACTGAAGTAATGTCACAGATGATAACCCAGATAGATTCTGTTGTATAGGCCTGTTTTGTCTCGTTTGTGTTTTGCAGGATTCTTACCTTTGGAGCAAATGGTCAGGAATTGTATTCCCCAGCCAAGGTCGCTTGACGTAAGACCTGATTCCAGTTGATGTCATTCCTCAGCTAGTCGCAGCGTATCCCCCGAGATTTGAAATGACATCTATCCCTTCCCGGAGGAGGGAACTATCTTCCCCAGGATAGTGTCCTCCTGGAAAGTCGTCCATAGGATTAATCCCAGCAGAGGTTGCGCTCCTCAGCGAATCAAAGATGTGCATATTCAATCTCCAACATGGGAGATTTCTGCAATAGTTAACCAAGTTGTTGGTTCAGAAAGGTTATATCCGCAAAGGAGGGTGTTCTTGCTCCCCACAGGTCGTCATGGCATTGACCGGATGTTGATCCTCAGCAGAGTGGTAACTCTAAATGTGTAAATTGTGCCCAGACAGTGTGTTTTTCCTAGAAGTGTCGCTTCTTTCCCCAGATGAGTGGGTTCACCAGCAGGGTGGTTTGTTCTTTCCTCCCAGTGGAAATTGGTGTTTAATCTCTCCCCGACAGAGATGGTTGTGTTTCTAGCGTTTATTTCGCCAGAATATTTTGTGATACTCGTTCTCCCTAGCGGAGTTGGCTTTACCCTCAGCATTCATGTTGTTGAGACACCATTACCAGAGTAGCCCCGGCAGCTTGAGCCCGCATTTGCATTTGCATGTATCGTCATATTTGCATCTACTCAAACGCGTAGCATTTCCGTGCCGTATGGAGCATTACGCCATTTTCAAACATACGCATTTTGAAACATAAATCAAGTTGGTTAACCTTTGTGCTTGCAAGTGTGTTTTCTCAGCAGGAGTACGAAGTTCTAGCTCAGATCTATTACCGGGTATTCGAGATCTCGCCGTGAGACGTGTGATGATACGGTTCATCTTACTATTTTCCCTACAGAGTTACTTGGTTAAGTTTCTCTTTGACCCCGAGCAGAGTTGTTTGCTTAAATTTCTCTCGTTTTCCCCGCCAGAGTTGCTTGTTGAAGTTTCTCTTATCCGGCCAGCGGATTATTTTCTTCAAATTTGTTGTTACGTCAGCATCAAAGGGTTTCATGAATCAGAATCTCAGAAGCTGCCGCTGGTTATCGAAACAGGCGTCCGGCAGTTCTGTTTCCAAATATTCCCCATGGAGTCCTCCTCAAAATCGCTGTCACGTCAATGCGAAAAGGGTTTGTGGGTTGGGACCAATGGAGTTAGCTACTGCAGAGATAAGTAGAGAAACGATATTCAGAGTATCCTCCCGTATGAACAGACGGATGTATTTTCTTACTGGTTGACAGGAGTATTTCCCCGGAGATCGTCAAAATTTTATTGCCTATGTTGATAGGAGTTCCTCGTGAGGACGAAATATGAGTCCTGACGTGGACAATTTATTCCTATATTGACGAGATTTCTTCGTGCTAGAGAAGTGGGTGTCCTAACATGGACAGATTTATTTCCTCAGGTTGACGAGATGTGCTAGTCCTAACGTGGACAGATTCGATCTCTCCGTATTGATGGAAGGTGAAGTCCTGACGTGGACAAAATTGATTACTCTTCGTGAACCATTTATCCCTAGCGGATATCTTCCTTCGTATCGGAAAAATGTGTGTCCTGACGTGGACAAGTTTATAGTTCTTTGTGATGACAAGATGCGCGAGTCCTGACGTGGACAAATTTATCTTTCTTCGTGTTGGCGAAGCGTGAGTCCTGACGTGGACAAGTTTTATTTCCTCAGCGGGTCGAAGATGTGAGTCCTGACATGGACAAATCAAGACGAGGTGTGAGTCCTAATGTGGACGATGTATTCCTAACGTGGAAAGTTTATTCCTAACGTGGAAAGGTTATTCCTAACGTGGAAAGTTTATTCCTAACGTGGAAAGGTTATTCCTAACATGGAAAGTTTATTCCTAACGTGGAAAATTTATTCCTAACGTGGAAAAGTTGATTCCTGATGTGGAAAGATGATTCCTGACGTGGACAGAGTATTCCTAACGTGGAAAGTTTATTCCTAACATGGACAGTTTATTCCTAACGTGGACAGTTTATTCCTAACGTGGACAATGTACTCCTAAACATGGACACTTTATTCCTAACGTGGACAATTCATTCCTATGTTGATAGGATCCCCTCGTGCTGATGAAATACAGACGAGTCATCCCCAGCGAAGTCGCCGGGATTTTTCCGTGTTGAAGGCAGGTGGAGTCCTGACGTGGACAAGTTTATGATGAGATTTCTTCGTGTTGACGAAACGAGCGTCCTAACGTGGACAAAGTTATATTCCTGTGTTGTTGAAACGTTGGTCCAGTTGTGGACGGAGGTGTTTTGCAAAAGTTGTTCAGTACCTATGGCGTTACATGGGTCGTGGAAGTTGAAATCAGAATTATTATCAGACGTTGGATCAGTTGTTTCCGTAACGACCAGATTCAGTTGGTGGACGTCGTTCCCCGAGCAGTGCAGTTTATTTCTGCGGTTGGCAAATTTCCGGGTTTCTTGGTATTCAACCGTCTCGTACCTCGATTGTTTGAAGGTCGTTCGCTCTTCACCCAGTCGGGTCCAAGCCGTTTGAATAGGGGCAGCTGTTGCACCCTAAAATTTGCTCAACCTTTTCTTGCTTGATTTATGTTTCATTGCATTTCATTTGCATAGTTACATCATGTACATAGTTCAATCATTGGCATATCATAGCATAACATGCATCCAACAAGGGATCAAGGGTGTCTATCAAGAGAAGAGCCTAGCAAGAGGTGTTATCCAAGTTTGAGAAATCATCCAAGCCATTAGGAAGTGATTGGAAATCTTGAGAAGTTTGAGTGCCTACATGTGGGTTTTGCTCCTATCCTGAGGAATATTGAGAATCATCAGTGGGATGAGAAGCATGGAATGTGAATGTGAGGTGTGTATGGATCTCATGGGATGCCTAGAGGGCCTTATTGAAGCTGAGGCAAGTCATTGATTCAAGTATGAGAGCCACAGTTGAGGTGCAGTCAACTAGGGTTGACCCAGATGAAACCCTAATTCAATTGAGTAGTGGGAGGGCATCAAAGCCTACCTTGAGGTCATGGGATGCATGAATTGGTATGTTGATACATGTGTGGTGTTGTGCCAAGGTTAAGCAAAGAAAGATCAAGAATGTGGGAAGATGCTAAATTAGGGTTTCAGTGTAAAATCCCATGTTTAGTGCCCAACTTCAAAGCCACATAAGTCAAAATACAAGTTTCAAATGGATCTTTGGCCAACATGAAACTTGTAGAGCTTCTCAATACCTTTAATTTGAGTACTATAAGGCTTTCAAGAAGATTTGTAGAACTCAAGTTATGGTCTTTACAAATTACAGGTCACTAGAGGACACTGAAATTTATCTGTGAAAGTCACTTGACTTCCAAGCAACTTTTGCCCTTCAAGGAGTTTTCAAATGGATTCTTGGCCAACATAAGAGTTGTAGATCTTGATCTTAGATTTCCATAGAATACTAGAAGTCCTCAAGGGGATTTATAGGATCAAGTTATGATCTTGGCAATCCAGGGGTATTTTGGGCATTTGTGATTATAGATCATTTTCAAGCATATGCCAAAATCTCCATCTTCCACTCCTCAAATGAAAAATTGTTCAACATGGAATGTGCTTAAAATGATGTTTTTAGGTCAAATGTGAATTCATGGTGGGTTGAATGAGCTTGTATCAAAAGTCACCCAAAATGGCCTAAAATAAGGAATGATTTTAAATGAATCAAAGAGGGAAATTGTGATTTTTGGGTTATGGGTCCTAAACATGGCAAGTGACTACATTTTTTGACTATAAATCACATTCTAAAGACATTGGAAATGTTAATTTTTTGAATTGAGGCTTGGTTTCATGACTTGCTTTGTAAATTTGTTACTTCCAAAACAAGTCACATATCCAAATCAGCCACCAATGCAATTCAGGGCTCCATTTTGGTCTAAACACATTCACTAAGCCACAAGGAGTTGGTTAGAACCTTCTGGAACAAGCTGGGAGCAAGATTTCACAACTGTCACATTGAAATTTCAAGGGAAAAATCAGAATTGTGGATTCATGGAATTGGGCTTCAAACTGGGCTCAGAAGCCCATGGAGAGTTTCTATATATTGAGGGGAGTGATTGCAGATATTTTTTTGGTGGTGATTTCGTGCTGGAAGCTGAGATAGCAAGTGGATTTTCAAGAGCTCCAAGTCAGAATCGGTTTTGAAGTTGCAAGCCTATTCAAGCCAAACTAAAGGTTGGAGAAGCTTCATTGTGCATCACTGATCGTGTCTGAAGAGTCTTGGAGTTTGAATTGAGCATTTGATCCCTCTGTTGATCCAATTTTTCCATGTATGTAAACCTTCAAATTCCTCATGATCTAGGAAGAATTGAGCAGAATCTTGCATGTGGTTAGGGCCTAGGTTGATCATAGATCGTTTATGGATAAGAATTTTAGTGTTTAGAGACAATTAAGTGTGATGCACCATTTCTGTTTGAAGACGGTTATGCATAATCTTGAGGTTTTGACTTGAATTAGATAGCTATTAATGATCAGTGCAACAAGAGGAAGAGATCTGCGGCTTTGGTTTTTGATTTGGTGTTGATCAAATTCTTGGTGCCATTTCTGTTTGCTTTCGAATTGGGGAATGTAGTGAGATTTAGGGAATTTGGAGTGGAGATTTGACATCCTTGTAAAATTCTGGTCAAGATCAATATTTGGTTTGTGTTTTCTGATCACCTGCAACCACCATCTCACCGGAGAAGATGGTGGTTTCCACCGTGGACCACCGCCTGGAAATGTCTCAGGTCGCCTGAGCTTTTGGAGAAGATGAAGTCTGAGGCGTTGGATCAGTCTCCAAGATGGACTTAGTACACAGATCGTATGGCTGTGATTTGAATTCAGCTTTGCCTCCAATTCATGAAACACATCGTTTCATTAAACGATGTGGCAAGCCCAGTCAGCTGCCATATGGTCCTCACGTGGACACACTCTGAAGCTTTGGATTCGTTTACCAGTCAATTGATCTAGTGGCGCTCATTTAATTCAGCATTTTTATTTCTTTATTTCATTTTTGCTTTATTTTTAATCCATTTTGATTCTAAAAATCATAATAAATAGGAAAATAAACATTTTTAAGCTAGATTTTTTTCCTCTAACTCCTTAAAAAATGTAGAATTTAATAGGATTGAAAAATGTTTAATTCATGCATTTATTTTATTTGCATTTTTTGCATTTTAATTGGTTTTATTTTTAATTTGTTTGACATGTGTTTTTGCTGATTTTATTGTGGATGATTGGTGATGAATTTTGAGTTGATTCTTTTTGGGCTAGTTAGCTTAGATACGTATGTACCCATAGTAATTTTCTCATATTTTTGTGAGTGAATTTTAGGCTAGTTTGAGCATTGGACATTAGGTGGTTTAGAATTAGGGTTTTGAGATGATACCTTTAGGTTTAGGGCATAGTTTTAGGTCCAAATGAATGGTTAACCCCCTGGTTTTTGTATGAGTGATTCATCAGAGGTTTAATAACCCTTATTAATATTTGTAGTATTTTACAATCATGTTTGGTATTTTAAGTAGAATTAGTTTTAGGACTAAATTCTATGTGTTTCTGATGAACTAATTTGACTAGTCTGATTCAATAGTTCCCCTTAGATTAGGGTGGTGGTGCTTTTGAGCTTGGATGATCATGAAGATTAATTGAAGATGCTTTGGATAGCTTGAAGGAGCTTGGATGTGAAGATTCTCTCATCTTGTGGATGCTTGTCAGGAGCTTAGGGAAACTAGGGTTTTAGGAAGAGCATTAGACTAGTTGTGCTTCTTTCTTCAAACATGGAGTATCTTGTCCATCTCCATTCTATCCAATGACATAAATTCCTCCTTGGGAAGCTCCATCTCTCCTTAGGATGGATGAGGGGTATGCCCAAGTGAGTAGAACTTTGAGGATACCTTTCATTTGCAATGTTAAGTCCTTAGTGATTTCCCTTGGTTGTCATTAAGCCTCTTAACATTTCACCTTGATCTTGTTGGTTTGATTCTCCCTGGGAGGTGCTTATTGAAGCTTGGTAAAGAGAAAGTTTGTTGCTTGTTGAAGCTTATAGAAGTTGAAGTTTGAGCTTGATGAAGCTAGGGTTTTGTTTGCTTGTTGAAGCTAGGAGCTTGTTAAAGTCAGGAGCTTGTTGAAGCTGTTTACTGGCTGGGGTTTGAGCTTGTTTAAGCTGGTAGCTTGTTGAAGTTTGGTGTCTATTGAATATTTGAAAGTTTATTGAAGCTTGAAGATGGGAGTTATTCATGAAGATGAAGGTTGTTGCTGTCAACTTTTTTTTGGTTAATCATCTGTTGCTGTCAGAGCTGCTGTTTGCTGTAGGAGTTTGGTGCTGCTGCTTGGGCTGCCTCCTCTGCTTCGGGGTTTTGTTTTCTGTTTTGTTTGTTGGCTTGTGTAGCTTGCCCCTTAGGTTTGAGGTGAATGTTGATTCACTTTGCCTGTTGTTTTCCCAGGTTCGAGGTTGAGTGGGACTCCCTTGCCTCGCTTGTATTGCTGCATTGCGTGCATTTTACTGTATTTGCTTGCTTTCTTTTCTGTTTATCCCCTAGGATCTCTGATTTCCTCTGTGCAGGAGGGAATTATGACAGACATTAGGATTCTTATCCATGCATGACAACATTAGGTTAGTTTTATTCCCCTTTCAACCCTAGGTTTTTTTAGAGCTTCTTTCTCTTCTTATCTCAAAACAACTCAAAAACACAGTAGTAAGGATAACGCGTGCTGTACGCTACGAGCCTTAAACTATTTGAGAAAAGGTTGCTGGAGGGTCACTCTTCAATAATCTGACTTCTTAGTGTGGTACTCTTAGGGTGACATACGACGTAGTCACTCTTAGGTCACAAGTCTTTAGTACAGTACAAGTTGCAAACAGATTAAAAAACACTTCTTTCGTAAAAGATTCAAAACAAACATCAAAGTGTCATTTTCGTCCGCTTGGACTCTTAATCAAGAAAAACCCTTTTTGAAGGTAATAAAAAACAGTCAGACAAGCTTGTGTCTTCCGTAGCCCGAACTACGTTTGCTCTGATCTTTCATGCCGTATGAAAGTACGTAGGCATATGATGCCGTATCCAAGCGAGCAACCTTCCCCTCATTTCCCGTAGGCAGGCGAACTACGTTGACTCTGATTTCTCGTTTTAGACGGGAATAAGTAGGCATAAAGTGCGACACTTTGCCGAGTCATTTTCTTTTCTTTTTAACCCAGACCTGTAGAGTAGATAGAATAACAATCCGTATTAGAAAACAAGCGTGGATCCCGTTGAGTACGATGGACGTGAGGGGTGCTAATATCTTCCCCTTGCGTAACTGACTCCCGAATCCAGGAATTTGGTTGCGACGACCATTCCTTTCCCGTTTTGTGTTAGATTTACTCTGAGCGTTTCCTTTCCCTCCGTTGGGATAAATAACGAACGGTGGCGACTCTTCTGTCATAGCCGACGCCGATTTTCACAGTAGCGACAAGTTGTAACACCCTATTTCAATTATTTAGTCTTTTTATACTTTATTGTGTGCATATTCATTGTGGTGTCTTTGATAAGGGTATGAGGTTACTGGCAGGAGTGAGAGGTGACCTATGAGGTGGACCTATAATAATGATAATGCTAACCATTTAATAACAATAATAAGAATACTTTAGTTATTGATATTATTATTTAATTATTATTGATAATAATATTAATAGAATGGTAGTTATGATTATTATTATTATTATTTTTATTATTATTAATAGTAATTGGATTAATAGAATTAAAACCTGATTAAGGGGTTAAGAGAGAGTTAGTGGAAGAATTAGACAGTTAACACGTAAAAGAGGAAAAAGGCAGAGAAAGGAGAGCTAGGGCAAAAAGAACCAATTCTCCATTATTGTCAAGGAAAAAGCTTCAATCCAAGGTAAGGGGGGAGAATGGATTTCAATATGGGTGATTTAACATGAGAGGGTAGTGAGAGGTCCTTTCTCTCGTAGGAATTTTTGTTTGTTCTTGTTCATTGATCTGATTTTGTAACTTTGTGATGTTTCTTGTGATTAATGCCATTGCTGAATATTTATGGTTTGGTGTTGGGTGAACGAATCTAGAACTAATCTAGAATTCGTGTGAAAAGTTATGAACACTGGTGAAATTATGACAGATGTTAGATATGAGAATTAAGGGTTTAATCGTAATCGAAACTAGATCTAATAACTAGAATCTTGAAAGAATAGAAGATAGGATTCAGTGGAATCAATTAAAATATGAGTTTGAGGATGAATGGGAAGATAGAATGATGAATCTTGAGTAGAAACTCGTGAGAATGATGAGATCTGAGTTTTTGACAGATCTGCTGGTCATACGCATATTGGAGGTGTCAATATGCATATGGGGGACTTCCCAAGGGGTTGTACGTGTAGCATACGTACCCTGTCCCCAGTGCCAACACGACCATCTGGTGATACGCGTATGGGGATAGTCAGACCCGTAAGGGGTGACTCTGATGGGGTTTTGGGAGGTAGAAGCCTCTAGTCGTACGCGTATGGGCCTGGGCAATACACGTATGAGGGTAGTCATACGCGTAAGGGGTGACTCTGATGGGGTTTGGGGGGGTTAGAAGCCTCTAGTTATACGCGTATGGTAGGGTTGATACGCGTATGACAGTAGGCTATACACGTATGGACCTTGTTGATAGGCGTACAAACAGTTTGGGATGACTTTTCCCCAGTTTTTATGATTTCTATCCAAATTTTGCTTGGAACGTAATTCTGTTTAATCGGTAGGATTAATATGACTAAAAATGAACCTAGGGAATATTAGTAATGAATTTAATTAGGGAGAATATGGAAAATTATGTTTTGCCCTTAGTGGTGGGATTGATATTTGTGGGCCAGGACCGTCTAGTGTGGACGATCTGGTGTGATGAGGGTAATTCCCGAGAGGATTATGGTGAAAGGATGGCTCGTGTGGATCATTGATGATCGTGAATTATGCTTGAATTATTCTATTGCATAATTGTGTGAATCCATGATGGGTGCCTAGTTTCGTCCGGACTTCATGTTGAAGTCGTTGTGGAGATAAGTTGTAGTTTAGAGGAACGTGTACGACTTATCCAGATTCCGACAGGAATCGGGTTCTAGGGTGAACCGTATGTGATTGTGTTGGTACGACATGCATTGTGTCGAGTCAGTGAATCACATTGCATATTATAATTGATTATGGGCTATTAATGCCGAGGGATTGAGATGGCATGTGTATGTTTGTTATATGTGAATGATTGTATGTGTGGTGTGTAACTATTCCTTAGCATGTGTATTTTACCACTTATTTATTGAATGTAGTTCTCACCCCATCTCGGTTTGTTGTGTCTGTGCTCCCTAGGGAGTGTAGATGACCCGGTACCTGAGTGGTGCTTGAAGTGTGGTGTTATTTGGTCGAGTCCTAGGAGTCACTCTGATACGTAACATGGAATGACGGGATTATGTTATATTTTGCTTGTTTTCTTGATTTATTGTTATGTATCTTTTATTTGTTGGATTGAGGATGTATGATCACCTTGTGGTGGAGATTATGTTTAAACAATTGATTATATTCCGCTGTTTAATTGAAGGCTATATAACATTGGTTTAATTATGAAGTGACTTAGTGTGACATCCTACTTGTTTGAGAACTCTGATGTACTTTTATGTGATACTTATGTATATGTTTTATAATACACGTATGGGGTAGAGTGGGGTGTTACACTTGGGGCCTCTCCAATTATGGTCGGCACCCTCGTTGACGGGGAAAGGAGCTTTGGGAATCCTCGTGTTCGGTTCTCCACGGGGGAGAGCGAGATGAGGTATTCTGTTCTAGTATCCCGATGCACTTGTTCTGCTGGAACAACATCAGATAAGTCTGGTTGACGGCTGCGAAGAGGGCAATCATCATCGGGTCCGCCCCTGCTGGTGTCGGGACGGGCTGAAAAGAAGTCGGGATCCTTGCCCGAGGGGCGGCGTGATGTGCCATGTCCTTGGATGAAGGGGATGCAGTTTGCCCGTCCCTCACGTCACCATCATGAACGTAGGAGGGCCCTGCCTGGTCCTCGCTGTTGGTGAGTGGGGCAAAAGCAAAATTATGGACAGCATCGTCGTGGAAAGGGCTGGTCATGATCTCGTAAATTGAAGTTGATAAAAGCTTTGGTTCTACTGCTCAGAAGAACGAGGAAGCTTCACATTCCCACAGACGACACCAGTAATCGTACCTGATCAGAAGAGATTGCTGATTGGCCACGCGTCGCCGACTGATAGGTGTTCGCCGGAGTTAGGGAGAAGGAGGGGGTGTACCTACAAGACACTCCAATGTCTAAGTGAGTAAAGAATCAGAGTGGGAGCAAATACAAAAATGGTGTAGAGAATGGAATATCTGACCTTCTAGTGAAAGAGGGTATTTATAGTGAGTCTTCAGCGCAGGGTCAACGATCACTTGTGTTGGGCTAAATTGTCAGGCCCAACCCAAGTAACTGCTAGGGCTTATGTGGCGTAGTGAAGACCAGCACGTGGTCTTCGCTCTAGTTCAACTGTCCCATGATCTTCCGAAGGTGGGCTGACCAGCTCTTTCGGAGGTGGTAGTTTCCTGATGACGTGTCCCCGTGGGGGGAGCACATGGAGACCGTGTGGAAGACGTGTGGGTCCGCCCGACAGTGGAGGTGTCTGCACGGTGTATCTAGGTTCGTTCCCGACATGGGGAATTTCGGCCTTGTTAGACCTTCCCCGCATAATGTTGGGTTGGGCCTTCCCGACGGATGGGCAGGTCTGAGCTCACTCCAGAACAATTATCTTTGCACAATTCCTTTTTTAAATAAATAAGTTCACATAAAGAGCAAGGTTAGCCATTTGTTCCTTCTTCTTGGTCCAATTCGGGCTCACATATAAGGCTATTATTGAAAAGAAAAAACAAAACAATAAAAAAATAAATTGAACACAATTAATTTAATTTTCATTAAGTTTTTGAGATACAAAAGTTATTATAGTGGTATTTATAGTAGTGAATAAGAGAATTACAACATTTTACACAAATATTTTTTTGGAAATGGTCTCCTTACAATCCCTCAATTCCATTACTCATAACAACTCATCAAACTCACACGAGCCCTCCCCCAAATTCCACAAAATCAGGGTCAAATCCTATCAATTCCACTCACCAATTCTTATCCAATTTCCAACTCGTACTACCTCACACGAATTTCTTCAACAATTCTCAAAATATCTTGGCCTCTCTCACACTCACACCCAGCTTATATAAGCCACTCTATTTTTCACTCCATGGACCAAGCAAAAAACCCTAAAATTTATAAACAGCAAAAACATCTCTTCATAGCAAATTTGGTCCCCTACCACTTACCAGAACCATAGCTCAACCATTGAATCAATTAGAGTTTCATATTGAAACTCTAAATTGATCGAGCTTTGCCTTCATCCAAAAATCAAAGACTCTGTAGAATAGTAAAAGCAAAAAAAAGGAAGCGAGGTTCAGAAGGAGAAGAAGAGAAAATAGTTGAAGAAAGTAGATGGAAAAAAATAAATTAAAATTACCTGGTCAAATGCCGTTATCAGAGCTTCGCCGAAGAACTTGGCCTCTCTGATTTGGTAGTTGTTCAACTTTTGCTGTGTTTTTTCTCTGTGTTAATTGTTGTTGAGTAAGCCTATTTTCATTTCCCCATGCTAATTTTTTTTATTAATGCCTTCTAATCTAATGAAATCAATGAAAAGGGGTTTAGAGTTTTCTATGGGGTGAGGGTTTGATTTGCTCTCTGTGTAATGTGTTTTGTGATTTTAGTTTATGGTTCGTGTTTGAGGAAAGAGATTAGGGAGGTTCACATTTAAATTTCCATGATTTGGGGCCAACTTGCGTTTTTTGAAAAATGCATGAAGAACACTAAAGGTGTTATATATGTGTTCTTCATATTTTTATGTGTTTGATCCACTTTTTTGGTAATTTGCATTTGGAATTGGTTTGTGGTCAGAAAGAGAAAAAGTTGGAAGAGAGAGAAAGGTTATGGAAAAATTAGAGTCAATTTGACTCTCTCCTTAAAAGGTTTCTCACTTCTTCGTCAGATGGATGCCATGTAGCGCATTTGCAGCCTTTTGATTTGTTTTACTTAGACATTGACCAAGGCCCCTAAACAGGGTGCCTCAATTTGCTTAGCATGCACTATCTCCTTTGGACCTTTAGATCTAGCCCTTGTTATATCCAACGCCTTAGGAATTATCACTCAGGATCAGATCCAGGTCGTCTGTTTAATCAGAAGGCTACACTCTTTTGTTTATTTTTACTTTGTTTTTTTGTGTGTTTTTTTATCCTGATTATTATCAGGTGATCTAAGGCCCTACACTCATTACACCCCCTTCTACTATCAATCATTCAAAATAAAATTGCATGATTATACCAATTTACCCTTCCACTTATTTTAATTTACACTAGCATTTGGATATATAGGTAATTAACAAATGTTACAAATAAATCACAACCAAACCTCTAATTACACGCCAAGTGTCAATCAAATATTGGCCTATGAACTAAATTTTCTCCCTTTTTCCACTTTTCTCTCTCTTGCTCTTTCATTTTTTACTTTTCTCTCTCTTTCTCCCGTTTTCACTTTTCTCTCTCATTCAAATTCAAAACTCTCTTCCTTCCCATCTTTTCACACTTTTCTCTCATCTCTCTTTCCTTTAAAAGCCCTACACGGCCGCCGCCCACCCCCTTTCTCCCTCGTCTCCATTTCTCCAAAATATGCTAGCCACTGATCTTTATCCTTTTCTTATGCTTTCATATTTTCTTGTTCGCATGCCATTCACTCACATCTCTTTTTTCGCATTTTTCAGGTATTACACACATCGTCTTCTTTGCTTTTTACATCTCATATTCCTTCTTCTTCTTCGCAATCTATAAGGTATGTCAATATTACTTTGTATCGTTGATTGTAATGGCATCACTCTGTTTTTCAGTTTCTTCCATTTTTTTCTCCTTCGTCTCAAAAAGTGCTTGAGGGTTACAGCCTAATGACATTTGCAATCTCAAGAACTAACTCAGGCACATTGAGTACTCTGCCCATCCATCTGAACAATGGTCTATTACTTCAAGAAAAGGTAGGAACTTGATTAACTATTGTTGTCTTTTTTGTCAATAAGGATAAACAAATGGCTCATTCTTAGGAAAATGTGTGCTTCTTAATGGTTTTATGGTTTAATGAAATGTTTAGATTTTGAAATAGCTTCCAAAATAATTTTTTATTATAATGGTTTCACAACTCTTAGATTTAAAATCTTTGTTGTTCTATCGTGTTTGTTTCAATATGGATTTGTTTACGTTACAGTGTCATGGTTTCACAGTGTCTTTGTTTCAAAAATATGTTTGTCTCAAAATGGTTTGTCAACTTTCCAAGTCCCTGATTTTACAGTTTTCCACATTAGGTATTACAGTATAATGATATAAAATTTGTGAAAAGATTTGATTTGATTTCATATTTTTTGGTAGAGATGGAAATTCTCATACAATGTAATGGTTTGTCTAGAAGGATGAAAATTCTTATACTTATCAGATTTGCAGGTGAGAAATGAATTGAAAAATAATTTCAATGCTTATTTAAGATGGAATTCTTATACAATGTAATGGTTTTACAAGGTAAGGTTGTGGTAGCTTCCTAGAATTATTTTCATTCTATTTATGCAAATATTCGTGCTTTATAACTTTTGCAATTTATTGATGCCTTTTTCCCCTATTACACTATCAATTATGAGTTTTTTCAACATGTGCATGATTTCAGTGTTCTTAGCACATTCATATTAGGTTCAACTTTAACATGGTTGATGATTAAGATCACAAGGCCTCTAAAGCACTTGAAAGGTCTCATATTTGATTGTTTTTCTACGGGTATACTCATCCTTTGCACACAAAAAATGAAATATCACAATTTCTTCTTTATAGATAATTTATATTAGTTTTGCTTTTGGAATGTATTGTTTTCAATTTATTCGATTAAGTATGACGCATGGCTTGATATAGTTTGAATTAGTACATAATAGTTTGAGAAACTGATATATACAACAACTTAAATTAGATGGTTAAATTAGTAACATATAACAATTTACAACAGTTTGGGTGACAATGTTATTTCAGATGCATATATAAGATTTACAGCAGTTTGAATCAGTTGTATAATATATCCTATTTATGTTACTTAAGATGCATGTGGCAAATATGTTTGAAGTGTATTTAAGCATAATTATATTTACTTATTAGACTCACTGCTCAACTTCATTTTGGATAAGTGAAATTATATGCTAACTAACAGATAGTTAGTTGACTCAATTAGTTGGAGTTCAATTGTATTTATTTCTCTAATACTGCTTCCCTAATTTCCCTATGCAAGCATTGAACTTTTAATGATGTAAAATTTTGAAAGGATGAACATTATATTTGAAGAAAATATCCAATAGAGTTTTTAGAATGTAACTTCATAAATGATGTAAAACAAATCTCTTAAAATCAGGAAACAATATCCTTTCTCCAATTTAGAGCTACCTGCCTAGCTCAAAGTGTACAGTAGGTCATTGACTATTCACCACATTAATTGATGCCACCACCAATTGATCAGTCCTATTTAATTTAAATTAATATTTAATACATTAGTAAGTATGGTATTTTCTTCTAATAGGTTAACATTCCAGGTCTTCGCCTAAAAGGATTGAAGGTCCTGATGGTAGAAACTTACGACTTCAGTTCAGGTCCCGACTTGCTCTACCTTTATACATAGGAAGAAAAGTGGAAGGGGAGTAGGGGGCTCCAATTCATGTTGTTCTGGTCGATGCCAATAGTGGTAATGTCATAACGTCTAGACCTGAATCCTGTATAAAGCTTGATGTTGTTATCCTTGAAGGCGGTTTTAACAATGAAGATGATGAAAATTGGACCCAAGAAGAATTTGAAAGCCACGTGGTGAAAGAACGGGAAGGAAAGAGACCTTTGTTGACTAGGGACCTGCAAGTGACACTAAAGGAAGGAGTTGGAACATTGGGGGAACTAACATTTACAGACAATTCAAGTTGGATAAGGAGCCGTAAATTCAGGCTTGGCATGAAGGTTGCAGCAGGTTTTGGCGACTCTATACGCATTCCCGAAGCCAAGACAGTGGCTTTCACTGTTAAAGATCATAGAGGAGAATGTAGGGTTATATTTTTAGTTTTTCTCTAGCTTTAATGCTTTCTCTGCTTGTAAACTTTGACATTGTCTCTTAAAATTTTATACATTGTCCTTTTTGTTAAATTTGCTACAAATTTCTAGAGAGTTCTTAAATATAATATGTAACAAAATATAGAACATCCTAGAAACTATAAGGTGTATGAATATGGTAGAATAATCTAGATATATAAGTATATGGCAAAGATAGAAAAATCTAGATTTATCATGATAGTAACCTATCATGAGAACTCTAGAATATTCATCACTATTGAAAGGTTGGTGACTTGAGCCTATAAATAGGCATTTGCTACATTGTAAACAATCATCCAAGAAATTAATCAAAAACCTTCTTTCTAAACTACTCTCTAAAACTATCTTCTACCAACTATCATCTAAACAATTTCTAACAGTGGCATCAGAGCTACGTTCGGTCATACATTGGGCGTAGTTATACTAATACCTACCATTTCAAAATCCTCCAAACTACTTCAAAATATTCCCCTTATACTATTAACCCACTACAATATTTTTTCTAAGCCATGGATAACACTACTCAATCATCAACTATTTGTGTCCCTATTTTCAATGGTGAAAATTATGATTTCTGGCGTGTTAAAATGGAGACATATTTTTCATCTCAAGATTTATGGGACATAGTAGAAGAAGGCTTCATCGCTCCCATAGATACTTCAGCTCTAAATGCAGCTCAAGAAAAAGAGTTGAAGAAAAATAAACAGAAAAATTCAAAGGCATTGTTCACCTTGCAACAAGCGGTGACTGATGCAATTTTTCCAAGAATTATGGGAGCTAAGACTGCAAAAGAAGCGTGTAAGACGTTGCAGGAGGAGTTTCAAGGAAATGACAAGGTACGTGCTGTCAAACTTCAATCTCTAAGAAGAGATTTTGAACTATTGAAGATGAAGGAGTCTGAGACAGTTAAAGATTACTATTCTAAAGTTAAAGAAATAGTTAATCAAATGAGAGCTTTTGGGGAGGATATTCTTGACAAGAAAATTGTTGAGAAAATTCTAATTACTATGCCCCCAAAATTTGACCCAATCGTGACAACAATAGAGGAAACCAAAGATCTGTCTACTCTATCAGTGACAGAACTAGTGGTCTCTCTTGAAGCATATGAGCAAAGACTACATAGGCATAAAGAAGATACACTTGAAAATGCCTTTCAGTCAAAGCTCAAATTTAAGTCCCAAAATAAAGAAAATGGAGGAAAGAAAAATTATGGTGAAACTTCCAAAAGAAGAGAAGTTCCTAGAAATTTCCAAAAGAACAATCCAGATAAAAATATTCCATGCAATATATGCAAACGACTAGGCCACGCGGAGAAAAGTTGTTGGTACCGTAATATGCCACAATGCAATCATTGCAAGAAATTCGGGCACATAGAGAAACACTGTCGCAACAAAAATAGGCATCAAGCTAATATCGCAGAGGAGCATGATCAAGAACAATGTATGTTCTATGCCACTCAAGAATCAATCAAAGAAAAAGGAGGAAGTTGGTACTTGGATAGTGGATGTAGCAATCACATGGCCAAGGATGAGACTATTTTCAAAAGCATTGATGAGTCAGTCAAAGTCAAAGTTCGACTAGGAAATAGAAGTGTGGTTGAGTCAAAAGGAAAAGGCGCCGTCGTGGTAGAGACAGATAAAGGTACGCGACTCATCCATGATGTCTTACTAGTTCCCAGCCTAAAAGAAAATCTTCTAAGCATTGGGCAAATGATGGAGAGAGGCTACACACTTCACTTTGAAGGAGGTGTATGCAAAATCTTAGACAACAAGAATAAAAGGGCCGAGATAGCCGAAGTGAAGATGAACAAGAGCAATAGAAGCTTCTCGCTAAATTTAAAATATACAACTAACATTGCCATGAAGGTACAAGTTGATGATTCATGGCTTTGGCATCGAAGATTTGGCCACTTCAACACACATGCCTTGAAGTTGTTACATGATAAGAACATGATGAGAGATCTTCCAAGCATAAAGGATAACAATGAAGTGTGTGAAGGATGTCTCCTTGGTAAGCAACACCGATTTCCATTCTCAACAAGCGGAGCATGGAGAGCAAAAGATCTGTTGGAGCTGATACATACTGACGTCTGTGGACCGATGAGGACGCCATCACACGAGAATAACAGGTACTTCATACTCTTCATTGATGACTTCTCTAGAATGACATGGGTCTATTTCTTGAAAGAAAAATCAGAAGTTTTTGGAGTATTCAAAAGGTTCAAGGCCCTTGTTGAAAATCAAAGTGGAAAGCGGATAAAAGTACTAAGAAGTGATCGCGGCAAAGAGTACACATCCCGCGAGTTTGATAGATTTTGTGAGGATGAGGGCATAGAGCGACAACTTACAGTCGCATATTCTCCTCAGCAAAATGGTGTGTCTGAGAGAAAGAATCGCACAGTTATGGAGATGGCTAGATCGATGCTCAAAGAGAAGCGACTACCTAACACATTCTGGGCTGAAGCAGTCTACACTGCTGTTTACTTACTCAACAGATGTCCAACTAAATTTGTACAAGATAAGACTCCAATTGAGGCTTGGAACAGGAAGAAGCCATCAGCAAAGCACCTAAGGATCTTTGGATCTATATGCTACATTCATATTCTAGACGTGAAGAGGCATAAGCTTGAAGACAAGACTATACGAGGTATCTTCTTGGGGTATAGTACAATATCTAAAGGCTATCGTGTATATAACTTGCAAACAAAAAAACTCATCATCAGTCGAGATGTTGAAGTTGATGAGAATGCTTCTTGGAATTGAGATGAAGAAAAAGTGGAGAAGAATGTTCTTATACCCACTCAACTACCTCAAGAAGAAGCTGAGGAAGAAGTCCTAGGTGAACCTTCTTCACCTCCACCACAACAACAAGCTCAAGAACTATCATCACCAGAGTCTACTCCAAGACGAGTAAGATCTTTGAGAGACATATATGAAACCTGCAACATGGCCATACTCGAACCTGGAAGCTTTAAAGAAGCATCAAAGCATGAAGTATGGGTCAAGGCAATGGAAGAAGAGATAAAGATGATCGAGAAAAATAACACATGGGAGTTAGTAAATCATCCCCATGGAAAAGATATCATTGGGGTTAAGTGGGTCTATAAGACAAAGCTCAATCCTGATGGCACCATACAGAAACATAAGGCGAGACTAGTAGCTAAGGGTTACTCACAACAACCTGGGATTGACTACAATGAGACATTTGCACCAGTAGCTCGTCTTGATACCATTAGAGCTCTAATAGCTCTTGCGGCACAAAAAGGATGGAGTATACATCAACTGGATGTCAAATCTGCCTTCCTCAATGGTGTACTTGAAGAAGAGATCTATGTGGAGCAGCCACAAGGATTCATATCTGAAGGCGAAGAGAGCAAAGTGTTAAGACTAAGAAAAGCACTATACGGTTTGAAGCAAGCTCCTCGAGCATGGTATAGCAGAATCGATCAATATTTCATGGATCAAGGATTTAGGAGAAGCAAGAGTGAGCCCACACTATACATCAAGTCTCAAGGTCAGTACACTCTCTTACTCTCTCTATATGTAGATGACCTTATCTACACGGGAAACAATACTAAGATGATAAAGGAGTTCAAAGAAGACATGATGAAGACCTTTGAGATGACCGACCTTGGTTTGATAAGTTACTTCCTCGGTATAGAGGTAAGCCAAAGAAATGAAGGGATATTCATCTCACAAAAGAAATACACAGAAGGCTTACTTAAGAAATTCAAGATGTACGGTTGCAAACCTGTCGCTACCCCACTCATAACAAATGAGAAACTACAAAAGAATGATGGAGCACCAGAAGCTGATGCATCCAAATATCGAAGTTTAATTGGAAGCCTCCTATATTTGACAGCTACGCGGCCAGACATAATGTATGTTACAAGTCTTCTATCAAGATTCATGCAAAGTCCAAGTCAAATACACTTTGGAGCGGGAAAAAGAATTTTGAGATATCTACAAGGAACAAAAGAGTTAGGTATATGGTACTCTACCGAAACTAACTCAGAATTACTTGGCTACACCGATCGTGATTGGGCAGGTTCGGTAGATGACATGAAGAGCACCTCTGGTTATGCTTTCTCACTCGGATCAGGAATTTTCTCTTGGGCGTCGAAGAAGCAAGCTACGGTTGCACAATCCATAGCAGAAGCAGAGTACGTGGCAGCTGCTGAAGCAACGAGTCAGGCTATATGGCTTCGTAGGATACTTGAAGACATGGGAGAAATCCAGGATCAGCCAACTAAAATCAATTGCGACAACAAATCAGCAATTGCAATGGCAAAGAATCCAGTGCATCACAGTAGAACAAAACATATAGCAATCAAGTATCACTTTATAAGAGAAGCTGAAGCAACTAAAGAGATCAAACTCGACTACTGTAGAACAAAAGATCAAATTGCAGACATATTCACGAAGGCGTTGCTGAGACCAAGATTTGAAGAGCTACGAGCTATGCTTGGAGTCAAAGAAATTTGTATCAAGGAGGAGTGTTAAATTTGCTACAAATTTCTAGAGAGTTCTTAAATATAATATGTAACAAAATATAAAACATCCTAGAAACTATAAGGTGTATGAATATGGTAGAATAATCTAGATATATAAGTATATGGCAAAGATAGAAAAATCTAGATTTATCATGATAGTAACCTATCATGAGAACTCTAGAATATTCATCACTATTGAAAGGTTGGTGACTTGAGCCTATAAATAGGCATTTGCTATATTGTAAACAATCATCCAAGAAATTAATCAAAAACCTTCTTTCTAAACTACTCTCTAAAACTATCTTCTACCAACTATCATCTAAACAATTTCTAACACTTTTTACAGTATACAAGAAGCATTATCCTCCTTCATTTAATGATGTCGTATGGAGATTGGAGAAAATAGGCAAGGATGGGTCATTTCACAAAAAGTTGAATAATGCAGGAATATTCACAGTTGAAGACTTTCTTCGACTTGTGGTTAAGGATCAACAGAAATTGCGGAACGTAAGTTTAGATATTGCACCTTTATCTTGAATTTAGATTCGGTCCACCGGTTTTCTTATATAATTTAAATGTAGATCCTTGGGAGTGGTATGTCAAACAAGATGTGGGAAGCTCTCTTAGAGCATGCAAAGACATGTGTTCTAAGTGGGAAGCTTTATGTTTATTATCCAGAGGATACAAGAAATGTTGGTGTTATTTTTAACCACGTCTATGAGCTACGTGGCCTTATAACAGGAGAGCAATTCTTCTCTGCAGATTCACTCAGTGATAATCAGAAGGTTAGTCTGCACCCTGCATTTTTTCCATTGATAGGAATGGATATTTCAGTTACCTTGTTTGATGACTCTCTGATTGATACTTTCTTTCTCCAAAATTGAAGCATTTGTTTATTTTACATGGCATGGTCCAATTAATATAATTGATATGGAAATGTTAAATGTATGTTTCTTTTTCTTTCTCACACTTGCATGAATACCGATATTCATCACAATTCACAACCAAAAAATGCATGCTATCTTGTTTGATGACTCTCTTATTGATACTGTTTTTCGCTAAAAGTCGAGCATGCATTTATATTCCTAGCATGCTCCAAATAATATAATTGATATGGAAATGTTAGCTGTATGTATTTTTTTTCTCAAATTTGCATGAGCACCATTTTTTAGTTTTTTTATAAGCAAGCACCGGTATTGACACTACTAGAAAAAAGACATTTGGGAAAATTATTTTACATCGGGTATTCACTCGAACCAATGTAAAATCTAAAAATATAAACACGGTGGCAGTATCGTAATTAATAAAAAAAAGTTTTATAACATCTATTACATCGGGCCAATCAATCCACCGATGTAAAAAATTAAAAAAAATTAGTAAAAGGGTTTTTAAATCGGGTATATTTCCAACCGATTTAAAAAATAATAATAAAAAATAATTAATGAATGAGATTTTAAATCGGTTCTTAAATCCACCGATTTAAAAAGCCACTCAAAAATAATAATAAAAAAATTAATAAATTAGATTTTAAATCGGTTTTATTTCCACCGATTTAAGAAGTTATTTAATTCATTTCCTTAATTAATGAATGGGATTTTAAATCGGTTTACAAATCCACCGATTTAAGAAGTTATTTAATAAATTATTTTTTAAATCGGTCTTAAAATCCACCGATTTAATAAAACATAGATTTTAAATCGGTTTAAAAACCCACCGATTTAAAAGATAATTAATGAATTGGATTTTAAATCGGTTGTAAAATCCACCGATTTAAAAAGTTACATGGATATTTCTACTAAACCCACAAATACTGTTTCTTCACCAAAACTTGCACATTTTACCAAAACCCACTACGAACCTTCACCAAACCCGTCGTTCTCCCTCCCTTCGTTCGCCGTTCTCCCCCCTCCGCCGTTCGCCGTTCGCCGTTCTCCCTACCTCCACCGTTCGACGTTCTCCCCCCTCCGCCGTTCGCCGTTCGCCGTTCTCCCTACCTCCACCGTTCGACGTTCTCCCCCCTCCGCCGTTCGTTGTTCTCTCTTCCTCCGCCATTCTCCCTCCCTCCGCCGGTCACCGTTCTCACCACCATCCGAACACGGTTTCGATTCTGACATCATTTTAAGGTTCTATACTCCTTAATTTTAATTCATATATGTCTATGTTCTTTCATTTTTTTATTCTTATATCCGTTAAAGGTTAGGGTTAGTTCAAGATTAAATTGTTGAAATTGTTGATTCTATTGTGGTTTTTTTGTCTGAGATTTAGGGGAGGTTTTGTTGATTTATCTATAAAAATTCCTTAGAATATATGGTTTTTTGGTTATAGTCATTGTTGCTTTATTTTAGACCCGAAAAATGTTTGATTAATATTAAAAATAATTAAATTAGCGTAAATATATAACTGGTGATGACTAATGAAAGATAACAAAAAAGGGTTATGGTATATAGTATATACTTCATTTGTATACGTTGGAAGATATTCGAAGATGGGTCAATTCCCTGAGAAAGAAAAGGGGGTTTGGAATCCAATCTGTTTTGGTTACGGATGAAGACAACATTTGGGTTGGAAGAGTTAGAGTGAAGTGCTGCTGCTACATTGAATGCAAATTGGAAAAGAAGTGAAGTCTTTCCGCTGTGTAGAAAATTGATTATTAATTAGAAAAAGAAGAAGAAGAAGAAATGAAACAAGTAAAATTGTAGGCAGAGAAAGTGAATTATTTTGATTTTCACTTAGGATGCTGGTTTCTTGGATTCAATAGGCAAGCATTAGACGTGGTTGAACGTGTAATATTTTTAAAAAGAGACTTTAAGATAAATTTGCAACCCTTTTTCAATCTTTGAAATTCCACTTTTCATATATATACTCTCCCAAACAAAACTTTTTCATGCTTTTGCATCAATAGTCTCATGGTCGTGTAACTACAAAATTAAACACATTACTTATTCCTTATATCTGCTTCATGTCAGTTCTTGTTCAAATTTCAAAGTCTATTTATTCCCACTTTTTTTTTATTTTTTAGCTAGTTTTAGAATATGATACCCTCTTTCTTGTACCTTTTTCCTCACATAGATATGGTTAAAAAAAGAGTCTTCTAATTCACTAATTGAGATTCGAGCTTTTCAGGGTAATGGGGTATCATTCACAGACACATTATTATTTCTTTTAACCTTTCTTTCTCTTGATTTCAGTTTCCTTGCTACTTGCTACTTGCTACATGCCATGCCTTTGGTCAAGTCAAATATGTGAAACTGTTTTCAATTCTAACTTACATTTCTTAACTAAACTAACCATTTATTTAAATAGACTATTTTATAAAAGATATTTGATTTATAAACAATTTGAATATATAGTATTTCAAGGGACAAAAATGGAAGGTGGTGTATGTTATTTGTGGTAGGCATGTGTAAATTGAAGATGATAAATACATTCTGTCAGAGAGTATCGTTTTGTGTCATTGGCTTTGGCACATACGTGGTCACGTTTGAATATCACATGCAAAACAATAAACTTGGGTTGGGATATGGGTGTGTTCAATTTTTATGTCACATTGGATCCTAATCTCATTATTTATAATCAACCAAACAGAGACAGTTTCTAACGTTTCTCATATCTTCTTTTAACATGTTGCCAATATATTATATTCCAAATGATAAGACAAGTTTTTTCTTTTACTTCACCCTTCTTACTTGATCCAATTAATATTTATTTCACATCAACATGAACATATCTTTTTATACATTTCTTATTCAGTTCACAGATACATCCATATATAAAATTCATTTAAGAGACACATCAAAATAATTAGAAAATTGATTATTAATTTTGGGTTGCTAACTATTGGTCTGATTTAGCGAATTATCAACGGAGTGATAAGATGTTTGATTAACATACTTTAAATTGGGAGTAATATTAAAAATAAAATCATTCAAACATTTAAATATTATTATATTATAAAAATAATTGATTAATGATTGATTAATTATATTTGATTGATTAATTATATTATAACTAATTTTATTGATTGAGTTTCTAAAATAGCCTTTTTTTTTCTTAAATGAATTGAAACAAAAGACTATAAATTGAATATTAATTTTTAATATTGACATATTAATTAAAATTTACTAATTTAAAATTATTAAGTTATAATTAAAAATAATTTAGTCTATATAATTGCAAATAAAAGAGGTGTCTCATGGAATTATTTACCAGTAGTAATTTATGTAAAAGTTACGAGTAATTAGTGGTGTCTCATGGAATAAAAATTGATTTTTCGTTTCTCGCAGGATTTGTGTCCCTCTTTTTCTCTTAACCGCAAGTCATTCGGCCGCCACATAATTGCAGGTTCTGTTTTCATTCTTTATAACTTCTTAATTCTTCTTTTATGCCATGTGTTTACACATAGATACTTTTTGTTCTCTCTAATGTCTAAAAGAGGGACTATTATAGGCATTCCAATGATTTAACTCTGTATGCATTAATAATTTCAGAACATAGGTATGAATCGTAGTTGGATGAGAGCCAATCGATTAAGTTTCGAGTACGAACAAGGAGTGATGGAATTTCTAGAGCTTGCTGAAAGTAATGCTAAAAAAAATCTTGCTCCTCCTAAGAGTGATGCTGAAAAAAGTCTTCATTTGCTTTTTCTCTGTCCATGTGTTCGTTGTGCAAATCACGAACCAAAACTCAATAAGAAAGAAATCATGGATCATCTAATTTGTCATGGGATTTGTCAAAGTTATACACAATGGATATGGCACGGTGAGGTAGTAGCAAAGTCAAATGTGTCCCAAAGAGATAATGTTAGTGCAGAAATGGAAAAGAGCACGACAAAAGAAAGGGGGAGAATACACATCAAAGGCTACACAAGTTGTTGCTGAGAAAATTGTAAGTAAAAAAATATGGTTTTTTTATTTTGCAGGATTCTCTAGTTATAATTGTGATTGATAAAAAATATGGTTTTTTCATTTTGTAGGATTCTCTAGTTGAAGAAGCTGAAAAGGGTGGCTTTGTTTCGGATGGACGTAATGATATCTTAACAGCAGCCATTGGAACATCTGAGCATGGCGGTCGTGTTCGTGGTGTTGGAAAACACCATAAACAAAGCACTTTCTTTGGCAGATCATCTTCACGTCAACGACAAGACGATATAAAAGAACAATTTACACAATTATCATCTAAATTAGAAGCAAAGCTTAGAGCTGATTTTGATCAAAAGTTGGCTGAAGAGCGTAAGGCAATGGAACAATCTTTCATGGATACACTTAGGTCTATGGGTCTCTCGCAACAAAGCACTGAAAATAATAATAAATGCATTGTACAATATGAAGCTGTTGATGGAAGTGGAAAAGGAAGTTGTTCAGCTGCAAAAGTAAGCACAAAAGAAAGAGAAGGAGAGGACAATGTTGAGAGATTAATGAGAATGGTTCTAAGAATGGGTGATGATCATTTGACAATAGAATTAAGTCATTGTGCGAGCGCCAGTAATTTTCATATGTCAGCTAAGTGTATCAGAGAGCTGTTGGTGGGTTTTAATTGGCTTGATGTGTCTACCCTCCAAGTTTGGTGCACGTAAGTACATTTTCTATTTTTATCAGTGTCAATATCTATTAATATGTTATATCTCTCATCACTTTTATTATAATGTTGATTTTAAAATTTTTTAGGTATATTCATCGTTTGTGTATTGATACTTCACAATCTAAAGTATACGGATTTATGGACCCTGCTATGTGTTCGTACGTTGATCATGTGCCGAGATCTCAAGCAGATGTCAAACAATACATACAACATAAGTTACGTGACGAAAAGAGAGAGTGTCACTTGCTACCATTTATTCATGGGTAAGTTTGTATGAAACTATGTTTTCTATTTTTTTAATTTTGGTAACATATATAATTCAATTTTGGTAACATGAAATTGTGACTTTTGTGTTTCCACACACATGTACAGAGGTCATTGGCAATTAATAGTCATGTGTCCAAATGATAATACGGTGGTCGTCTTTTGTTCCCTTCATCATGAACTTAATCAAACCATGACAAAAATTGTTACAAAGTAAGTTTATTTTTTAATGTTCACTTCATCCTATATACATAATTTGTTACAAAAGTAATATCATATATTGTGTGGCTTTATATGAATTTTTTTCTTCTGAATTAGTGCTTTTGGGGTTCATCAAGCGGCAAATGGGAATAGAAAAAAGGCTACATGGCTTCAACCCAATGTAAGTGTGGTGTAAATTATAATTAGATATTTAATTTTATCATATAAGTATTTACTAATTATGTCATTCATTTGTAGACAAGGAAACAACCTAACTCTCATGATTGTGGGTATTATGTGATGAAAAATATGTTGGATATTGTCTCTGCCAATATAACTAACTCTTGGATGAAGGTAATAAAAATGACTTTAATTTGTTATTTACTTTACGTTTTGCAACTTAATATGAATTTTCAAAGAATAACTCTATTGTTACTTACGTGTTGTAGGTATTTGATGACCCAACGAACCTATCGCCCGATGATTTGTATGATTTGCGACTCCGTTGGGCAACATGTTTCTTTGAATTATATAAAGGTTAACCTTTTTGTTGTTGTAGTACATTTGTGTAGCTTTTTGTTGTTAGCACATTTGTGTATAAAGGTTAACCGGCCTTTTTGTTGTTAGTACATTTGTGTATATCCTTTATATTGACACTTTTGTGAATCACTTATTTGTATACTAGATATTTGGTGCAATCAAATTAGATTTATGAGAAAAATATGAAACTAACGACCTAAATATGATCTATGTGATGTTGCAAAACTATGAAAATAGCGACCTAAATGTGGTCTATATGATGTGCACTATGAAAATAGCGACCTAATTATGGTCTGTGTAATGTTGGAAAAATATGAAAAATATGAAAAATTAGGTACCAAAAAAGATACAGGGAACGACTAAAAAATAGGCAAATAATTTATACTCGTAACAGTACTTTTTACATCGGGCGAAAGAAAAAACCGATGTAAAAAACTACCTTTTACATCGGTTTAACCACAGAACCGATGTAAAAAGTGTCATTTCCTACAGTACTTTTCACATCGGTTGAACCAACAAACCGATGTAAAAAAGTGTCAGCATGAAATTTTTTTTTTCCTCCAGTACTTTTTACATCGTTTTGTCACGCAACCGATGTAAAATACCCACCTTTTACATCGGTTTTTCTCTGCAACCGATGTAAAAAACACCATTTTATAATTAAAATTTACAGTTATAAATTTTTTTTCACATCAGACTTAAAAATTTAACCGATGTGATTGGTGTATTTCTTACATCGGGCCACAAACCCGATGTAAAATGTCTTTGATTTATTACATCGCCTGACTTTACATCGGACTAAGACCCGATGTAAAAAGTCAATTTCGCCCGATGTAAAAAGTCGTTTCTGCACTAGTGTGATAATAGTAATATATATTTCCTTGAATCTTGGTTTGTATGTCACCACCTTTGTTACTTTAGAGAGATATCGTGAGAAATAATCATAAACCTGAATGTTATGTTTGCTCTACAGGGATGTTTCATTTCCTTAACACTTGCGCTTGGGTGGGCTCTTGCTTCTTATGTTAGGTACTATAACTCAATAATGTCAGAGTCTGGAAACACTTTCAGTGTCATGTTTATGAGAAATAATGCAGTTTCCCCCTTACAGAAACAGAGAGATAAAACAAATGAAGGATGCTATGAAGAATGGGAATAGTTTATCTTTCCTTTGTCATGACATTAATGAACTTGAGCACTCCTATCTGGCCAATCTTCCAAGAGTAACAGTAGTTATGCCCTTGAAAGGGTTTGGGAAACTCAATCTCCACAACTGGAGGAGTCAGGTAAAACTCATATGTCACATTCCCCTGGAACTTATTTGATATTTCTATTTTTCTTTTGGCCCACATGTGGTGCCTGCCTTATTGATTCTTCCATGAATAGTGCATTATGACTTGGAAAATTTTAATTTAATTTAAACTTATTTGTATTTGTGTATTTCACATATTTTCTCTTTCATATTCCTAAATTTTAAGTTCTAATTAAATTGCATCATATGTAGCAAAGATGATGAAGTTGCGTTGGATTTGTGGTAAAACTATACGAAATAAGTTTAGAAATGACAACATTAGAGAAAGTGTTGGAGTAACACCTATAGTAGAAAAGATGGTAGAAAATAGGCTGAGGTGGTTTGAGCATGTTGTGAAAAGACCTGTGTATTTTGTAGTAAGCCTAGAAAAGCTATAAGAAAAATAAATGGTTAATAAGATCTCGAGATTAATGAGTTGGAGAAGCATGTTTTTTTTTGTAGAACATTATGATGTAGTTTGATCATGTAGCCGACTCCACTTAGTAAGAAAAGGCTTGGTTGTTGTTATGCTCGCATTTTGGGCCTACTATTGATTATTCATTTTTGCTGCATAGTTAACAACAGTCGGTTGTAACTGTGGACATCTATATAAGCTAATAATTGGACTTCATATTGTTAGAACACAGATTGGTTCTTAATTATATCTCTATGTTTTGATGATAACTCTTACAAAATTTTGTATTAAGAAATTATATACTCTAAAATTTGTTCAAGTATTTTTTGCTGCAGATATTAAAGTGAATATTATTCTGAAAGCAAATTAGATCTGAACGTTGATTTATGCAAGGCTCTGAAGCGTCAGAAGCATCTATTAGAAGAATCTGAACGCTGCCTACAGAAGACTCTGAGCGCTGCCTACAGAAGGATCTGAAGCAGAAGCTACAGAAGCATCTGAAGCATTGAAGACTTTGTATGAAGAGTTTCAAGCACAGTTTTTCAGAAGACTCTGATAGTACTACGCTGCAAGTACTGAGGATCTGATTCCTAAAACTCTGCTCTAATGAAATTACACACTGAAGCACACTTGCTGCAATGCTCTGATTCAGCAAACTCTGATGAACATCAAAGACTCTGATCACTCAAGGCTCTGATGTTAATTGCTGAGAATTAGAAACTTGTTGAAGAAGAATTCAAAGTTATGTCCGTTGGTTAGGACAAACGACTCTTTCCTCATTTATGCTAGACACAAGAACTCAGGCAAATAGAATTTCTCTAAACATTCTTCTTCTAGGAAAGGTCAAGTGATGTGAAGACAAAAAGGTTACAGCTACTTTGCAGACATGGTCTTCAAAGTGCAAACGTCTTGGACTTCTGTGCCTATAAAAGCAAGTCTCCAACACTCTTCTTCAGTTGACGAATTATTGATAGAAATTCTTTGAAAAGCTCTCATACAATTTATTCTCTTTGCTGAATTTATTTCATTCGTTCTTAAACTTAAGTGTAAATCACAGTTGTGATATAGCTTACTTAGAAGCATTCAAACACTTGTTTAGTTTTACATTTGATTGTAAAAGTTCCTTGAGAAGACCCAGTTGCGGTCAGTAGTTCTTGAGAAGACTAAGAACAGTTGCTCTTAGTGCTTGCTATTGTAATCAATTTGATTAATAGTGGATTAAGTCCTTGTGGAGAAAGGCAAATCATTCTTGATCGGGTGGACTGGAGTAGTTGAGTTCAACGAACCAGGATAAAAATCTTTGAGTTTTTATTGCCAGAATATTTTCTCTATACTTATTCAACCCCCCACTTCTAAGTATTTTCTCACCTTCAGTTGGTATCAGAGCCTAGTTTTATGTGTGCTACCACTTCACCTTGACAGAAAAGATCCAGTGAGAAAACTTTGATATATTTTCTTGGTTGTTATTATGGCTGAAACTTCAACATCTAACAGCAACAACAGATATGAAGAAAGAGATAGAATCAACACAAAACCCCCTATGTTTGATGGGGAGAAATTTGACTATTGGAAGGACAAAATATAGAGTTTCTTCCTTGGTTATGATGCTGATTTATGGGACTTAATCATTGATGGGTATGTTCATCCCATTGATGGGGATGGCAAGAAAATTGATAGAAAATCTATGACTGAAGCCCAAAAGGAGGAGTTCAGAAATCATCACAAAGCTAGAACAATCTTATTAAATGCAATATCTCATACTGAGTATGAGAAGATCACCAACAGAGAAACTGCATTTGATTTGTTTGAGTCTTTGAAGATGACACACGAAGGGAACTCACAAGTTAAAGAGACCAAGGCTCTGGCACTGATCCAGAAGTATGAAGCGTTTAAAATGGAAGAATCTGAATCTATAGAAACTATGTTTTCTAGATTCCAGATCCTCACAGCTGGACTAAAAGTGCTGGACAAAGACTACTCAACTGCTGATCATGTGAAGAAGATCATCAGAAGCTTGCCTATCAGATGGAGACCTATGGCCACTGCTTTGAAGCTAGATAAGGATATGAACAAGATCGCATTGGAGGAACTAATCAGCTCACTGAGGAGCCATGAAATTGAACTTGAGGAAGACGAGCCTCAAAATAAAGGTAAGTCAATTGCCTTAAAATCTAACAAATCTGTGAAAGCTTTGCAGGTGTTAGAAGAAAGTTTTGAAGAGTCTTCTTTTGAAGAAGAAGATGAATTGTCCTTGTTGTCCAAAAGAATCAACAGACTTTAGAAGCACAAACAGAGGAAGTTCAAGAACTTCAAGAAGCCAGATCAACGCAAGGAGTCCTCTAGACCAAAAAGATCTAGAAAGAAGGAGGTTGTTTGCTTTGAATGCAAAGAACTTGGCCATTACAAGAATGAATGTCCAAAGCTTCTAAAGGAAAAGCCAAAGAGGAAGTTTGAAAAAAAGAAGAAGGTTCTAATGGCAACATGGGATGGTTCAGATGAATCTGGATCTTCATCAGAATTTGAAGATGAATGCGCCAACATGGCTCTGATGGCAGGCGTGGAAGAGCAGAATGAAGGATCATCTAGATCTGAATCTGACTCAAAAGAGGTACTTTCTGATCTCACTAGGGAAGAGCTTATTAAAGTTTTATCAGAAGTCCTGAAAAACTATAACCAGATTAAGCTCAAATGCAAGAAGCTTAAATGCAATCTTGAATCTGAGAATAATCTGTTAAAGTCAGAAGTTGCTGAGCTCAAAGAAAATAATTTGAAAATGAAAAACAATTTTGAAAAAGCTCAACAAGACTCTGAATCTGAAGCTAAGTCAAAATGCAAAAATATTTTAGAAGAATATGACTTCAACTTTCAAAAGTTTCTGGCTAAAAGCATAGATAGAAGCAAGATGACTTCAATGATCTATGGAGTTAGCAGAAACAACAGGAAAGGAATTGGATATGAATCTTCCTTTTGAAAAGAATTTAAATCCAATGCCTGTTGATAAACTTATCATTAAGAAGACTCCCTTATATTCTCATTTTAAGTTTGGTCATCTGAATGATATAAAACACACACGTTCTGATCAGAACGTTCCTGTGTTTAAACCAAAAGTGAGTCAGAATAAAACTGTTGTAAAAAGACAGAAGTTCAGACAAACATTTAAGGTAACTAACCCAAAAGGACCCAAAAAGATCTGGGTACCTAAGGATAAGATAATCCCTGTTGCAGATGTATTTAGCAGAAAAGTCAAGACGCCAGTCATGGTACCTGGATTCTGGCTGCTCACGTCACATGACGGGAGAAATAATTATGTTCCAAAGCTTGGAGCTTAAATCTAGAGGAGAAGTGAAGTTTGGAGGGAATCAGAAGGGCAAGATTATTGGCTCTGGTACTATTGGCAATGGTAACCTTCCCTCTATATCTATTGTTTTACTTGTAGAAGGATTAAAGCATAATCTATTGTCCATAAGTCAATTAAGTGAAAATGGTTATGACATAATCTTTAATCAACAATGTTGCAAAGCTGTTAGTCAGAAGGATGACTCAATCCTATTTAATGGAAAGAGGAAGAACAACATTTACAAAATCAATCTTTTAGAACTTAAGGTTCAAAATGTTAAATGCCTTATGTCTATTAATGATGAGCAATAGCTCTGGCATAGAAGATTGAGGCATATTAATATGAGACGTATATCTCAGATTAATAAACTCAATCTGGTCAGAGGACTTCCTAAGTAGAAGTTCAACTCAGATGCTCTTTGTGAAGCATGTCAAAAAGGAAAATTTTCAAAATCTTCTTTTAAAACTAAAAATGTTGTTTCAACTTCAAGACCATTAGAATTACTTCACATTGATCTGTTTGGACCAGTGAAAACTGCATCCATCAGAGGCAAGAAGTATGGATTAGTCATTGTTGATGACTATAGCAGATGGACATGGGTGAAATTCCTAAAACACAAGGATGAGTCACATTCTGTGTTCTTTGACTTCTGCAAACAAGTCCAGAATGAAAAAGATTTTAAAATTGTTAAAGTCAGAAGTGATCATGGTGGTGAATTTGAAAACATATATTTTGAAAAATATTTTAATGAAAATGGCATTGCTCATGATTTCTCCTTCCCTAGAACTCCACAAAAGAATGGATTTGTAGAGAGGAAAAATAGAACTTTGCAAGAAATGGCCAGAACCATGATCAACGAGACTAATCTGGCAAAGCATTTTTGGGCAGAAGCAATAAACACAACATGTTGTATTTAGAACAGAGTGTCTGTAAGACCTCTTCTGGAAAAGACTCCCTATGAATTGTGGAGGAACAGAAAACCCAACATTTCTTATTTTCATCCTTTTGGATGTATATGTTATATGTTGAACACTAAAGAGAATCTTAACAAGTTTGATTCTAAAGCACAAAAGTGTTTCATGCTTGGCTATTCTGAACGCTCTAAAGGCTACAGAGTATACAATACTGAAACGCAGATTGTGGAGGAATCTATACATGTTAGATTTGATGATAAGCTTGGCATTGAAAAGCCAAAGCAGTTTGAAAGTTCTGCAGATAGAGAAGTAATTCTCACAGTCTCTGAAGGCTCAGAGGCAGAAAAAGCTCAAGTGAAGGAATCAGAAGTAACGCCAGATGCAATTCCTTTAGCTTCTCAAATGAACAACTTGAACATTTCTGAAGAATCAAATTTTAGAGGATCATCTTCCAGAATCAAGGCCTCTCACCCAGAGGATGTGATCGTTGGAAAGAAGGATGACCCCATAAGAACAAGATCCTTCCTCAGATCATCTGAAGCGTCATTATTTGGGTTGGTGTCAGTAATTGAACAAACTTCTGTGGATGAAGCTCTGCAAGACAATGACTGGATAATTGCCATGCAAGAAGAGCTCAATCATTTTACAAGAAATAACGTTTGGGATTTGGTTCCAAGACCAAAAGGATTCAACATAATTGGAACTAAATGGGTCTTTAGAAACAAATTGAATGAAAAAGGAGAAGTTGAAAGAAACAAAGCAAGGCTTGTTTCTCAAGGTTATAGTCAACAAGAAGGAATTGATTATACAGAGACTTATGCTCCTGTAGCCAGGTTAGAGTCTATTCATTTACTCATATCTTTTGCTGCACAGAATAACATCACTCTATATCAAATGGATGTTAAGAGTGCCTTTCTAAATGGAATTATAGAAGAAGAAGTCTATGTTCACCAACCTCCTGGTTTTGAAAGTGAAAAGTTTCCAGAACATGTTTTTAAACTAAAGAAATCTCTTTATGGTTTAAAACAAGCTTCAGAGCTTGGTATGAGAGATTAAGCAATTTTCTTCTGGAGAATTTTTTTATCAGAGGCAAAGTGGACACAACCCTCTTCTGTAAAACATTTAAGAAAGATCTGTTAATTTGTCAAATATATGTGGATGATATTATATTTGGATCTACCAATGTTATGCTGGGAAAGGAGTTTGCTCAATGTATGCAGGCTGAATTTGAGATGAGCATGATGGGAGAATTAAGATTCTTTCTGGGAATTCAAGTCAACCAGACTCCAGATTGCACTTACATTCATCAGACCAAATATGTAAAAGAGCTTCTGAAGAAGTTCAACATGACTGATAGTAAGATGGCAAAGACTCCTATGCATCCAACAAGCACTCTTGGTAAGAAAGAGGTAAGTAAGAAAGTAGATCAGAAACTCTACAGAGGTATGATAGGATCTCTTCTCCACTTAACTGCTTCTAGACCTGACATTTTATTCAGTGTATGCTTGTGCGCAAGATTCCAATCAGATCCTAGAGAATCACACTTAACAACTGTTAAGAGGATTATATGGTATCTGAAAGGTACTTCTAATGTGGATTTGTGTTACAGAAGATCTAATGAATTTAAACTAGTTGGATTCTGTGACGCTGATTACGCTGGAGACAGAGTGGAAAGAAAAAGTACTTCTGGAAGTTGTCAATTTCTAGGAAGAAATTTAATCTCCTGGTACAGCAAGAAACAACCTACAATTGCGCTATCAACTACAGAGGCAAAATATATTGCTGCTGCTGGATGTAGCACGCAGATGCTCTAGATGAAAAGTCAGCTAGAAGACTATCAGATCTTTGAGAGTAATATTTCTATATTCTGTGATAATACTTCTGCTATATGTTTGTCTAAAAACCCCATTTTACACTCTAAGGCAAAACATATAGAAATTAAACATCACTTCATCAGAGACTATGTTCAGAAGGGTATTATAAAATTAGCCTTTGTTGATACAGATCATCAGTGGGCTGATATTTTCACAAAACCCCTTGCTGAAGATAGGTTCAAGTTTATTCTGAAAAATATTGGTATGGATTTTTTGTCCAGAATGATATTTATTAGAAGCAAACTTCTCAGATGCAAAATGTTTAAAACTCTGAAGTATTTCATCTGTCATTTATTTGATTTCTTGAATTATTATTTTTGTGTGTATCTGAACTAACCAATCTCAGAGGATCTGAACGTTGGCTAACGTTTCATTTCTCAAAGAGAATTCAGAAGCGCATGCAAGCAAACACGTGTCACTCTGAATTTGAAAAGATGGCATGCACATTACTGAAGAGACATTTGAGGTATTGTTTGAATAGTTAATTTCTTGGTTTTCCCCCCAAATTGTCAGAATCAATTAATGCTTTGGAATGATTATTATTCTTTTCATTAAATGTCATTAATTGCTAATTAAGAACATGCTTAATGTGTCTGCTTGTGTGCCCTAATCTCTCTCTATATATACCACAAACCACACCATTTCACACTTTTCACTTCACAAACACGTATATGCATTTCTGTTTGCTTTTTGGCCTTCATCAAAACCCTAAACCTTCATCTAAACCTTCTTCATCTTCAACAATGGCAACATCATCTTCAACCTCAGCTCAGTTTCAATCATCAATGGCTGCAGTTGCGTCATCAAACATGGGTGCTACTCCTTTTAAGGAACCTGAGAGAACCTTGTTAACCCCTGTTGATAAGCTTGAAGTTCTTTGTGAGTCTATGGTGGAATTTGATTCTTTGGCTGACAATGGATTTGATTTGTGTTCTATTATTGATGCTCAAGGCTGGGTAAAGTATTTTGATAGATTATTTGGACCTGTATATCCACACTTAGTGAAGGAATTTTGGATTCACGCATCTGTTTACCCAAAGTTCATCCTCTCTTCTGTTCTGGGAAAAGAGATTATAATCACTGAAGATCTTATCAGAAAACTCATTGGGTATGAGGAAACTGATGGAGTCTCTCATCTGCCAGCTGGGCATGTTAATATGGAAGAAGTGTATGATGGAGTGATTTCATCTGGACAAGCTTCCAACAAGTTTAAGGATCTGAAACCTGATTACAAAATCTGGGCAAAGATTTTTCTAGGCTGCATCAACCACAGAAAATCCATAAATTCTCCAGATTATGTGAACAATGAACAACTTTATTTCATGTACTGCTTAAGTCAGAGTACCAAAGTGGATCTGCCACACATTCTCTTCATGCATCTGTGGAATCACATTAATGCATCCAGAGAATCTATTAAGACTAAGGGACAGAAGATCAGGATGTGGATTCCTTTTGGAAGATTAATCTCAAACATTCTGACAGAGAATGGTCTGGTAGCTGCTCTTTATGAAGTTGGAGTTAAAGAAGAGCTTGAGTCAATAGTTGGAAAACCCTTGAATGGAAAGAGTCTCTAGAGGCTAAAAGTTGTGGATGAACTCACAACTGCTCCTAAAAAGCTGAATGTTGCTGAAGTAAGTCAGAGAAGGATTCCAGTTCAAGACTTTCCAATCTTTGGTGCTGAAGAACCTAGAGATATTATTCTTAGGTACATTGAGTTGTGCAAGGCAGATGGAACACCTGTTCCTACTGATATTCCGATACGTGCAAGAGAACCTATTCCAGATGTTTATGAAGAGAACATGAGGAAAAGAAGACAGTTAGAGGCAGAAGAAGTTGCTGCTCAGAAGAAACAGAGAGTTGCTGAAAAACCACAGAAGCAGATAAAGAGAAAAGCTTCTGGAGAAGTTCCTTCTTTTCCTACCAAGCACATTAAGATAAAAGGTACTAAAACATCTTTACCTTCTATTCCTGAAATTGCAGTAGATATATCAACTATTAGCTCTGTTCCAAAACCCCCTCCTTCTAAAACTCAAACCACTTCTTGTCCATCTCAAACCTCTGAACCACCTACAACATCTGATCCTGTTCCCACAACACCACTTCAATCATCTGACATTCCTCAATCAGAACCTCTAACAACAAAGCCAGCAGAACCAATTCCAACATAAAAACAAACTGAAATTCAACAAACCTCTGTACCTGAACCAATACAATCTGAACCAGTTGCATCTGAACAACCAAAATCCAAATCTTCTAATCCTCAACCAGAACAATCCAAACCTACTGAATCAAATATACCTGATTCTGAAATTCTGGATGTCCAACCTCTCAAGACTGTGTTTGATGTATCTTCTACATCTTGTACCTCAACCACCTCATCTGATTCATATGAATCTGATGTTCATCCATATGTTAGCTCACCTCCCTCTCTCATAGAATATGAATCTAAACAACCAGATCCACCCATTTCATCTGATGTTATCATTCCTGAACCCACTCCAAAATATAAACCCCGGACATTTGAGTTTGTTTCAGTTGCATCCTTTAAACCACATACCTTTGATCCCATTCCTTCTGGTCTAAAGATTAAAAACTTTTATACCAGAATAGAACCATCTGACTCTACCACTCCATATAAACCTAAGTCTTCAACTATTTTACCATCTGTACTTCAAACCTACTTAAAAAAACTACCAGATATCATCTCATCAGAACCTCTGTTGTCTGATAAATCTATTTTCATTCCCTACACATCCACTACATTTGATGTCATTCCCTCTGCATCACGTGTAAAATCATTTCTGATTCATACCATTTCCAGATCCAACACTACTACTTCATCATCTGACCATCCATATTTTCCTTCCTACCCTCGTCCTCTGTTCATCATCCCACATTTCACCATACCAACTCCACCAAAACCACCCAAACAATCAACTCTTGAAGCTCTTCTCAAACCAAAACCTAGGCTAAACGTTGATAGTCTATTTGCTAATTTTTTGAAAGAAATAAATATGAATTTAGGCTCTGTACAGAAGAGATGCTTGTCAACCATGAATGCAGAAGAATCTGATGCTATCTGGAATAACTTCATTTCCAGATTCAATACAGTTGCTTCAAATCTGAAGAATGTCTGTTCTGATGATGCACATATCAGATTTGCTGAGACTCATAGAACCATGATATGGAACATGAAAAGATCTGCACCTTTGCTTCTTGAGGATGTACCTTCATCTTCTGGAGTATCTGCTACAAAAGCTATTGCAGAATCTGCTTCTGAAGAAAATCATTTGGCTCTGACAATCGTGGACAATCCCTCTGCATCTGTGGCTCCAGACTCTGCAACTCCAATGGTTATTGACTCTACTCCTGCATCAGAATCTGCTCCATCTACTTCATCTGAGATCAAGAAAGAGAACCCAAACTTAGAAGATAAGATTGTAGTATTGGAAGCTGGGCAATCTGAGATCAAGTCCCGGATGGCCAAGCAAGATCAAAAGAATGAAAACATGGGACAAAGCAAGAAGAATCTTCATCTGAGATCACTCAACTTCTGAAGATGATTCTTTCCAAGAAAACCTAGTTTTATGTTTTCTGTATCTGATGTTTGTGCACCTGTACTTGAATTTCTTATTTGATGATTTGTCTGTTTTTTTTATCTGAATGAATGAATGACTCTGTTGTTTTCTCTACATGAATGTATCTTTTCTCTATTTCCTTTTATTTTGTTTTTAAAGTTTTCTTTTTGATTATGACAAAAAGGGGGAGAAAATGAAATTCTGACTGTTCAAATAAACTTTACCTGAATGGAATTCAGACATAGCAAATTATAACTAACGTGAACTCTTAGTATTTCAGACCTTATGAAAAATCTAATAAAATTCTTTAAAGAAACTCTGAGATCCCTAGATCAAGTTTTAACAAATCAGGCTCTGATTCTGAAACATTCATCCAAGTCAAGCTCTAATTTTTGGAACAATCAGGCTCTGATTCTGAAAAGAATACTCATGCAAAAAGGGAAGTTTCTATGTGTTCTAAGTATTCAATTTAGGGGAGATTCATAATCTCATGGGGAGTTATAATTATTTCTCTATTGAACAAAATTTCTTATGTTTTTGTCATCATCAAAAAGGGGGAGATTGTTAGAACACAGATTGGTTCTTAATTATATCTCTATGTTTTGATGATAACTCTTACGAAATTTTGTATTAAGAAATTATATACTCTAAAATTTGTTCAAGTATTTTTTGTTGCAGATATTAAAGTGAATATTATTCTGAAAGCAAATTAGATCTGAACGTTGATTTATGTAAGGCTGTGAAGCGTCAGAAGCGTCTATTAGAAGAATTTGAACGCTGCCTACAGAAGACTCTGAGTGCTGCCTACAGAAGGATCTGAAGCAGAAGCTACAGAACATCTGAAGCATTGAAGACTTTATATGAAGAGTTTCAAGCACAATTTTTCAGAAGACTCTGATAGTACTACGCTGCAAGTACTGAGGATATGATTCCTAAAACTCTGCTCTAATGAAATTACACGCTGAAGCACACTTGCTGCAATGCTCTGATTCAGCAAACTCTGATGAACATCAAAGACTCTGATCACTCAAGGCTCTGATGTTAATTGCTGAGAATTAGAAACTTGTTGAAGAAGAATTCAAAGTTATGTCCATTGGTTAGGCCAAACGACTCTTTCATCATTTATGCTAGACACAAGAACTCAGGCAAAAAGGATTTCTCTGAACGTTCTTCTTCTAGGAAAGGTCAAGTGATGTGAAAACAAAAAGGTTACAGCTACTTTACAGACACGGTCTTCAAAGTGCAAACGTCTTGGACTTCTGTGCCTATAAAAGCAAGTCTCCAACACTCTTCTTCAGTTGACGAATTATTGAAAGAAATTCATTGAAAAGCTCTCATACAATTTATTCTCTTTGCTGAATTTATTTCATTCATTCTTAAACTTAAGTGTAAATCACAGTTGTGATAAAGCTTACTTAGAAGCATTCAAACACTTGTTTAGTTTTACATTTGATTGTAAAAGTTCCTTGAGAAGACCCAGTTGTGGTCAGTAGTTCTTGAAAAGACTAAGAATAGTTGCTCTTAGTGCTTGCTATTGTAATCAGTTTGATTAATAGTGGATTAAGTCCTTATGGAGAAAGGCAAATCACTCTTGATAGGGTGGACTGGAGTAGTTGAGTTCAACGAACCAGGATAAAAATCTTTGAGTTTTTATTGCCAAAATATTTTCTCTATACTTATTCAACCCCCCCCCCCCCTTCTAAGTATTTTCTCACCTTCACATATGTCAAGTTTAATTGCGAAATTTTATTACGGTTCTGTTTTTTTATTTATTAATTTTTAAATGCAGATAACATCTCTTTACAGTGGCCCTATAGAGTTTCTTTTTGTGGTAGAAAGCACAGAAGATCCTGCTTTCTGAGCAGTATCACGGCTAATATCAGAATTCAAGGTAAAATAAGTCCACATTTCCCTTCATTTATACATTCATGTTTTGAATTATTTGCAATCTTAGACTGATTCCAGTATGATTTTTATATCACGTTACCCTGCTGGAACCAGACAAACTTCTGTTTTGAAGTTTGATTATGTTCCTTCCAAGTCATTACCTGGTTTTTTTTCTTTCTTGGGTACATTTTCGATCTCACTAAATTGGATAAGTGTCTGATATATGCAGGATGATGTTGATGTTAAGGTTATCGTAGCTGGTTTATCAATAACTTGTAGTCAAAAAATTCACAATCAATTGGTATGTAAATTTACTGACATATTTTGATTGTTCTTTCAAATACAAAGTATATCTTTGGAGATGCACTAGATAGAGGCATTTCAGGTGGACAAAAGAGAAGGCTAACTACAGGTATCTTGAAAATTAAGTAATGTTTTGTCATTTTGTTACTATTGAGAGTCCCACGTTGGATGAGATATAGCTTGAAAATGGGTTTATAAGTGAGAGACATCTATCACCTTACAAGTCGTATTTATAAAGCCGAGTTAGCCCAACTCAAATATGAAGACGATATTAGAGCTGATACAAGATCTGTTAGGCTTCCTGCTATCGGCCTCTTAGGTCAAGTTCCAAATGCTCAGTTTTGGGTGTGAGAGTGTATGTTAAGAGTCCCATAATGCATGACATGTGACCTGATAATGTGTGAGCAACCATCACCTTAAAAGTAAATTTTGTATGATTTAGTTAGTTCCATTCCACATTTTAAGAGTTGCAGAGAGGAAAATTCAAGACCCAATAATCTGCTTAGAACTTGCAAGTACTTGAAGTACTTACAAGTTACTTCTCTTGGCTGAATATACATGAGAAGCGTTGCCTCTTTACTAGAGCAGTGAAAATTAAGGCTAATGATACTTGTGGTTGTACTCCAAACATACTAAATATTCTTCAGATATTTTCTCAATCTATATACTCATTTTTTTCCAAATCATATTGCAGGAGAGATGATTGTAGGTCCCAAAAAATCACTTTTTATGGACGAAATATCAACTGGCTTAGACAGCTCCACTACTTTTCAAATAGTTACATGTCTCCAGCAATTGGTGCACATCAATGATGCAACAACAGTGCTTTCACTCCTCCAACCAGCACCAGAAACCTTTGAGTTATTTGATGATCTTATATTGATGGTAGAGGGAAAGATAGTATACCATGGCCCCTGCAGTCAAGCACTCCAGTTCTTTAAGGATTGCGGTTTCTGGTGCCCTGAAAGAAAAGGAGTGGCAGACTTTCTTCAAGAGGTAGAAATGGAAACAATGGAAACTGTGTCCCTTACCATTGCTTCATATATGTTCACAACCTCTATAATCTACTGACTTAACATGTTGGGATAATTCAAATTGCAGGTAACGGATTTATTGCTGGCTTATTGCTGCTTTTGATGCCTGAAGAAAATGCCTTTTGGTAGGTCTCGATAAAGCAACTCGAGATTTCTAGAGTATATACTCAGTATCTGCACTTCTTCAATGTAGCTTTATAATTTCAAATGTTCATGTTTTGTTGAGCTTTACTGTCATGAAGGAATGTGATAGAAACCTAGTATTTATAGTGAGTGAATTAAAGAAAAGAAAATAGAAATGATAGAACAATTCTCTGTAGAATTTGTCTTAAACAACAATTTATATTTTAATATAGAATTAACACATTTGATTCCACTGGTGCAATATATTAAAATTAATGTATTAAATGTTTGTCTTTAATATAAAAGTGATAAGAATGATTTGTTTAAATAATAATAAATCGATATTAACCTGTCTTCTATTTTTTTAGGTTAAATTAATATCAATGCTAAAAAAATTGACATATTTATATTGAATTTACATAAAATTTAATGTAATATAATTTGTGTATTTATTTAAGAGCAAAAATATATATTTTATTCAAATATTTTTATACGGAAAAAATACATTGTTGATTAATTTATTTATATATATGGAAAAATATATTATTATTATTATAAATAGGAATAACTTTAATTGTGCCAAATGTCGAATAATATTAATTTATCAACCATTTATTGTTTCAAATATTGAATAATATTAATTTAGATAAAATTTTATGTAATATAATTTATGTATTTACCTATAGACAAATATGCATTGTTGATTCAAATTTTTTTATATAGGAAATAATACACTATTGATTGATTTATTTAAAACACTAAAATAATTATACCATGAACATGAAGTTATTGATCAAAATATTGAATAATAATGACAATAAATTTACTATTGGTTCTAATGTTTTTGTAAATAATTTCTAAAACATTAATTTATTATGTCTTTTAAAAATAATAACTTTTTTGAATGAACCATTTAAATTTTTTAATATCATTTTTGTTATGTTTTGGGAAAAATACGAGTAGTATACCAGTACCCAAACACCCTAATTTATGATTCGTGCAGTCCAACTGACAAAACATACACTTGAACAAAACATACATTGAAAAAGTGGTGGAACAGAGAGTATTCCGGTGAACAATTTACAGTCAAGTATATATATATATATATATATATATATATATATATATATATATATATATATATATATATATATATATATATATATATATATATATATATATATATATATATATATATATATATATATATATATATATATATATATATATATATATATATATATATATATATATATATATATATATATATATATATATATATATATATATATATATATATATATATATATATATATATATATATATATATATATATATATATATATATATATATATATATATATATATATATATATATATATATATATATATATATATATATATATATATATATATATATATATATATATATATATATATATATATATATATATATATATGATTTGTGCAGTCCATGCTAATGCTATTGATAATTTGCATTATACACTAAAGGCACACTCTGAAATCCATGGTGTTATGGTTGAATATATTAATATGTTATGATACGAGACAAAACCAATTAGATTCAAATAAGAAATCATGCATAAATATTGCTCTAAAAAATAAAAAGTCTAAAATTCTGATTATTATATATTTCAATCTTTTCACTGTAATGTTTAAAATCTTATTCAAATACTTCATAAAATTACACGAAATACAATTAGTTAGATTCGAATAAAAAACATACATAAATACTTCTCTTAATGTGCATTTGAATATAATTCAACTATCAAACATGTTTAATACTATATCTCATTCTTTTCCTCATACCCGTGCGGACGCACGGGTCTTCTACTAGTTTTTGGTTTATTACTTTTGTTATTTTATGTATTTTTGAGCCTTAGGTTTAGGCCAAAAGGTCACATGCTTGCTGCACCTCTATCTTACTTTCAACTTTTTCTTCTTTTTTATTATTTTATTTACTTTAATTAATTTGTTTTAGATTAATTATTTAATTTATAATAAAATTAAAACAATTAAAATCAACATTTCTAAATTAAAACCCTTGAATAACATCAAGTTATTTTCTAAAACATCTCATCACTTCACAATCAATTTAAATCATTCAAACGCTTAATTAAAATCAAGTCGATTTTCAAAATCCATTTCACGCAACGCGAATCAAACACTTGATTGATATCAAATTCTTTTCCAAAATAAAACCAAATCCACTTAACTTAATTAACTTCAAACATTTTCATAAAAATTAGATGAAAAAGGGCTAGTTTGGCGTATTCTTCTCTCTTCCCTGAGTATTTGGATATGAGCCATATAGCTTGAACATTCAAATATCCATCATCTCAAAAAATATAACAATACAATCCAATTAAAATTCTTCATCTTTAAGAAATTTTGACCAGATTCGTACCAAATCACTTTTAGAATATAAAACTTCAAGATATCATTTCACAATCAAAATCAGATGAAAAAGGATTAATTGGGTGTACGAGTCTTTCTTTCCTGAGTATTTGGATACAACTTGTATAGCTTGGCCATTCACATAATTGTCTTCCATTTAAAATACAATAAATAACCAAATTTAGATCACTCTTTAGTGGATCAAAAAGGACTAATTGGGCGTATTCTTCTTTTTTCACTAAGTACTCAGATACGAGTCGTATAGCTTGACCATTTGAATACTTATCTTCCGTTAAGGGATCAAAACTTGATTCATCTCAAAATGTTTACAACAAATTGGTTGAAAAGGAATAATTGGGCGTATGCCACTTTCTTCCCCGAGTATTTGGATACAATTCATATAGCTTGACTATTTAAATGTTCGTCATCCACCTAAAAAGAAATCCAACCTATCAAACTATCTTTTCCTCGTTAGCGAGATTTCAAAACCTTTTCATAAATGAAAGATGCTTCGTCCATTTTTAGATGATTCAAACAAAACTTCGTTCTACAGTGCATAAGAAGTAATACCGCTTTCCGCTCGAATGTGATGAAAATATAAATCTATGAGATTCCAGGTTAAGTTGTCCATTTTGACGCGATGTCAATGTTTGATTCTCCATGTTTTTTTAGCAAGCAATGTTTTCTGCTCGAATGCGGCTAAGTCCCTTTCGTTAAAATTTACCAACCAACAAACATTTTCTACCCAAAACTATGTAGCCTTGAGTTCTCTATCGCACATATGGATACGTAGGAGCAAGATTCAATAACTCGTTAGGCACCATATTGAAAAGCATATTTTTTTTGTCCTTTTCTCTTTTCAAACTTTTAATAACTAGAAGAAAACAAACAAAAAAATCTAACACTCTTATTCGCAAAAATAACTAAATGGTTCCTGTTGAGTTCCACAATTGTGAGGGGTGCTAATACATTCCCCTCGTATAACTACCTGAACCCGAATTTGGTTGCGACGACCATTTTATTTTTCTATAAGGGTTTTATCGATATTTTCTCTTTCCTTTTTGAATAAATAAACCTAGGTGGCAACTCTGTTACTATTTCGAGTGTGTGAACGCCCGTGATAATTTTTGTGTCGCGACAATTGGAGAATCTTCTGGGGAAGACCTAGAGAATTTTGTAGGTGAGAAAATTTTACAAGAAGAAGCGGTTGAATTATGTAAGTTAATTCTTTAACATTTTTAAATGTTAACTTCAGAATATTAGTAAGTTCAGAGTCTGATCTTAGAGTTAATAATAGTAGAATGAATATAGTTAGAAGCAATAAACAAAATCAACACACAGAGTTTATCCTGGTTCCTCTCCTAACCTGAGAGTAGTCCATTCCCCTTGTCTTAACAAGATATTTTAGTTATAATCAAAATAATTACACTTTGCTTAAGAAAATTAGCAAGAAATTTCAACTGCTGAATCACATAAGAAAGAGACTTCTACTTAAGAAACTTAGTAAGAGACTTCTGTTCAAGTACACAAGCAAGAGACTTCCACTGCTCAAACAAACCTGCAAGAGACTTCCACTACTTAAGTTAACTATCAAGAGACTTCCTCTACTTTAAACAAGTAGTTTAGTATAAAAGATAACAACTATAATTAATTTTCAATCAGAAGTATAGCAGTTGTACAACAACCATAAATGTTCTTAAAACTTAATATTTAAAATATACAAAGATAAGAAATCTTAAGAACTTATGCAATAACAGTTATAAATTTTTAGCTCAAAGTTAAGTTTGATGTTGTTCTGATGTAATGTTGTAACCTTCTTTCAATTCTTCAACTCCCCTTTATAGAGGCAATAAAAAAGTAGTTGGAAGGTGACTTGCATAAGCGTTATTTGTTGAGAAGCATTCCAAGAGAGACATTGGAGGATGAATCAGGTTAAAATCATTGTCAATTGAGTAATAACTTTGTCCATAAAGTCTTTCTCATACTGGGTATCTACCAAAAGGTTGGCCAGACTTAAGAGTCACATAACTTTTTCTTGAGCCTTGCACAATGAAACCCTTGTTGACTTTCTCCAAACAATATGGCTTTTGACAAGAGTGGTATGTGTAGCGGCGGGAAGTAATTTGTGATTAAGTTATTGATTAACTTAACTCACAAAAGTAAGAGTTGCCACCGCTCTTTATTGTTTCCAAAGAAATGGGAAAAGAATGAATAAAACCCACAGAAGCTTTAAAACAAAAGTAATAAAATAAAGAGATAAGGGTACAAGGGTTGGTAATGCAAAGGAAAGGTGTTAGCACCCCTCACATCTATAGTACTATATAGGAACCTCTTGAAAATTTTCTGTTTTGCTTAAAACCGGGTTGTTTGCAAAAGATTAGGGAGATGAGGAGAGAAATTTTTTTAAAGATTTTTTGTTTGACAAGACCTCCTGAGCCTCGTGCCTACGTACCAACAAAGTGAAATGAAGGATAAAAACCTCATAGTTCATGGTAATAATAACAAAAGTGTTTGTTTTGATTGATTTTAAGTGAATAGATATTTCATCATATTCAAGTGGAATCTCAACTTACTCTACCCACAATTAATAAGGAAGGAGCATTTGCATCATGTTGAGATGGATTACTTTTGTTTGGATTGAAATCAACAAGTCTATCACTCAACATATAAGTGGAAAATGTCATTACTTCTCTACATTATTGTGGAAGTATAGGAGTTGCATCACTATAAGAATACACCTAATGACTATCCTTAAGAAAATGTTTAAAAGAAAAAGTGCACAAAGGCACAAAAGATTTGAATGAGTTTTGTGTTTTTTAAGTCTTTTGAAATTGTTTGATATGCTTAAGATGTCTTAGAGTTTCTTTAAGAAAAAGATTTTGAAAATCACTTGACAAAGTCAAGGTTTGTTGAGAAAGTGGTTTAAGTTTGAAAACAAGAAGGTTTTGAAAAAGGAAGAAGATTTTGAAATTTTAAGAAGGGGAAGAGATGAAGAGACTATCCTAATGCATAAAATAAATAGCAAGAAATAAATGGTCTCATTATAAGTTAGCCCAATAAGAAGCCTTTGTGTGTGCATTCTGAACTAACCAGGATCTAGCCAGCACTAAACAAGAGTCAAAACCAATATTCCATTTCTTTGGAGTAGACCATAAACAACAAGTAAGAACATGATAAGATAATCATCAGTTGAAAAGTAACCAAAGTCCATAGTGAAGGTGAGAAAAGTACATAAGAAGGGTGGGGGGTGAATTGTGTTTTCTGTTTTCATAGTTTGCATTTGATCAAAGTTTAGACAGAATCTAAACTTGTGTTCAGATTATGGATAATTCTTAGCAGCGGAATGTTAATAGAAGAAAATAAATAATAGCATAATACACAAAGATTTATACTGGTTCCTCCCCTAAATGAGAGTATTTCAGTCCCCTAGAGATTTTCACTATAATCAAAACATGATTACAATCGCTTATGCATTCTGCATAAGACTTTTACACCTACTCAAACTCAAGGTCCAAGACTTATGCTCAAGCTCTTCACTCGAGACTTCCTGATCAGGTTCCACACTCAAGACTTCCTTGCTCAGGCTCCTCACCCAAGACTACTGCTCCTAGTCACATAAAACGAGCCTCTCTGCTTGCACCCTACTGGCCAAGGCATACTACTGTAAATTCCATGCACTTTGCATTCCTTCTCTAGCCGTTTCAGTGGTAACTTGATCAATAGTCTTTGTTGTTTCTCCATAGTACAAGAGCCGTCGAAGATAGATACACAAGAAGATCTTGATCCAATGTGTAACATGTTTAACCTTTGAGTCTTCAAGATATTTTGTACTAATAGAGATGTTGAGAATAGATATCCATAAAGCATCTCAACTTTTATTGAGCCTTGTAATCTGTAGACTCTAGCTGACAAATTGATTTGACAATACAACTTACTTTCTGTATTTCAAACAACTTCAAATTTATCACAAAATCTGAATGGTACCAGAGGCTAATTTACATTCACTAAGTGTACAGATAATAATGTTGCTTCTTCTGATGTTGAGGCCTTTAGCTTCAGAGTCTTCACTGAAGGTAGGAAAACACTTAGGGGGGGGGGGTTGAATAAGGGGTTCTCAAAAACAATTATGACAATAGAAAATAAGAAGTTATTTTTATCCTGGTTCGTTTGAACTCAAACTACTCCAGTCCACCCGGCCAAGGTGGTTTTGCCTCTCTCAAATGAGGACTTAATCCACTAAATCAAAACCTGATTACAGTGATATCACTAAGACAAACTGTCTTAGTCTTCTCAAGAATCCTGACCACAACTTGGTATCTCAAGGAACTTTTACAAAGATAAAATACAATGTGTTTAAGTGCTTCTAAAAAGCTATTATCACAACTGTGATTTTTACACAAAATGAAGAACAAATAAAACTTATGTGTTTGATGTAGAAAGTTGTTTGATGTACTTGTGTTTTTCTTTGTATGAGTTTCTACGTTGATTGTTTTTCAAAAGTTCCTTGGATTGTTTTTTGGAATTCTTTACCTTGACGTGCTGATGGAAAGTTCTTTATATACACCACTTTCTCAAATAGTGTGTAGATGAAAGTACTGTAGGATGTAGACAGAAAGGACAAATACTTTTTGTCTTGATTTGACATTCCCTTTTTGCCTGAATTCCTGTGCCATACACGAATGAGAAATAGTGTCGTTGGTAGACATTGGGTTTAGCAATGTATCTTTCTTGAACAATATCTTTTCAAATGAACAGATATGAAACATAATCTTGTATCATATCCTCTGATGATGTTCCTTGTTCTTCTTTATCAGAGTCACTCTATCCAGAGTTATGCAGCAAAGTGCTTAGCGTGAATGTTTGATCAGAGTCGACTTGATTCTCAGAGCCTCTGTAGGTTGCAGCATTGAGTTCTCACAGAGTCTTCTGAATATACTGAATCTTTATACTTTGCGCTCAGAGTCTTCTGTAGGTAGCGCTTCAGAGTCTTCTGTAGCTTTGCTCAGAGTCTTCTGTGTTGCGCTTTTTACGCTCAGAGCTTTGCGTTATATAATGTTCAGAGGAATTCTTTTTGTCTTCAGATGAATATTTTTTTGATATCTGAAACAATAACACATGAACAAAATTAGAGTTTATATTTTCTCTATACAAAATTTCATTGATGTTATCATCAAAACATTGAGATATATTAAGAACCAATCTGTGTTCTAACAATCTCCCCCTTTTTGATGATGACAAAAACTATACAAAATTTTGTTCAAAACAAGAAAAAAATATATCTCCCCCTGAGATTATGAATCTCCCCCTGAAATGAATACTGCTAGAAAAAAATAAATACTTCCCTTTCAGCACTAGTATTCTTTCCAGAGTCAGAGTTAGCTTTGTAGACTTTCTCAGACCTTGCTCAGAGTTAATTCTAAGGATATTATCGGATGAGAATTTTTTAGCTCTGAAACACTTAATTCAACATTAGTTATATTTTATCATGTATGAGTTACCATTTTGTATCTGTTTATATGAATAATCAAAATTTCCATTTTCTCCCCCTTTTTGTCATATCAAAAAGTGATTTCAGAAAAAAAAATCATTTAAGACAAAAAATATTAGAGCAAGAAAACAATTATAATAGATAAGCAGAAGAAAAACAATCAGATGTGTTCATTTAAAGAACTTAGAAGATAACAAAAACAAGCAAAAACATAGATGTGCACAGACAAAAAAAACAGCTAAGTTGAACGAGAGGCTATAATCTTCAGAAGCTCAGTTATCTCAGAAGTTTGTGCTTCCTGCTTTGCCATCCAAGTCTTGATCTCAGAAGTAGATTCATCTTGCTTAGCCATCCAGTCCTTGATTTCTTCTGTTGTCTCCTCTTGCTTAACCATCCAGGTCTTAATTTCACTTGTTGCAGCCTCTTGCTGAGCAAGCTTTTCTTTCACATCTTCAGAGACTTTCACTTCTTCAGAAGCTTTCTTATCTGTTAACTCTTGAATAATCATAGAATCAGATGCATTTTCTAAACGCATAATAGACGGCTGATCAGAGACAAGAGTTTCTTCAGTAACCAGAGCTTCTGGAGTAACTTTTGCATTTAGATGACCTTCACCAGACTAAAGCTCATCATATTTTTCAGGAGAAGAACACACAACTTCAGCAGGTGTGTTTTCCAAAAACAGAATGGGGGTTCTTCTGACACTTAGCAGAGTAAATTTCAAGGCTTCAGAAAATCTTTCTTGTGCATCTTCAAAGCACGCTTCCTTAAGATTCAGAGTCACTGAATTAAATCTTCTTCTGAATGCATCCCAAAGTTCTTCAGAAGCATTAGGATTCATGTTGTGGAGGCACTTCTCCCTAACATTAGCAAACCATAATTGTATCTCTGTTTCAAAACTGGATAACATAGTTCCAACATCTGGTCTAGATTTAGGTTTTGGTTTTAGAAAGGCCTCTACGAACGATTTCCTAAGGGTGTATGAGAAAGAAGGTTCAGCAGAAAATGAAGATTTAGCTTGTGGGTGAGATGGAATGGGAGTAGGAGAGGGAATTTTCTGAGGATGGTTAGGAGAGTGATGAGTTGGTGATGTGGTATTTGAAAGACTTGAAGAAGTATCAGATGAATCAGATGATTCAGATGATCCAGATGGAATTGGGTGAACCGTCATAAGAGGTTGGATATTAAGAATTTCAAGTTCAGAGTCAGATGGGTGAGGTTCAAAAGGATTAGGTTCAAAGGGTTGTGGTTCAGAGGTTTGAGGTTCAGAGGGTTGAGGTTCAGAGGGTTGAGGTTGAGATGGTTGTGATTTAGAGGGTTGTGGTTGGTGTAGAGATGTTTGTGGTTGTGGTTGAGGAGAGGGAACAGAGTCATGAACATTTTCAGATGAAATGTGTTCAGAAGTGGGGTGTTGAGGAGAGGGAGTAGGAATAGGGTCATAGGGAGGAGGAGGTTCAGATGTAGGATTTTTTGTCATAGTTTCCAGAATTGGAGATAAGCCAGCAGAAAGGTTACCTGACTTCCTGAAATGTTTAACCTTCATAGAAGAGTCTTCTTCAAAGGCTTTCCTCTTAGTGCATGTAGAACCTTATTCTGAAACCTTGCTCTTCTTCCTTCTCTTCTTCTCAATCACTTCTAGAGTAGGTTCAAATGCTCTTTTTATCAGATCTGGTGGCATAGGCGTGCCATCTTCCAGACAAGAAGCAATGTAATGAAGCAGAGCTTCCTTGGGCTCCTCTGCAGTAAACAGTGGAAAGTCATCCACTGGGACTCTTCTTCTGGGTACTTCAGCTGAGTTTACCTTAACTGGATCAGAAGAAAGTTGTTCCACCAACTTCAACCTTTTAAAGCTTTTGCCATCCAGAGGCTTTCCAAGTATTGGAACTAATTCTTCTGTCAGACCAGCCTCAGTCAGATGAGCTACCAAGCCATTCTCAGTGAGTACATCAGAGATTAATCTTCCTATGGGGATCCAATCCCTAATCTTCTGATGTTTGTTACGAATTGCTTCTCTGGACATTTTCACTTGGCACCACAGATGAGCAAACAAGAAATGTGACAAATCCACCTTGATGTTCTTTCCCAAACAATACATAAAATACAGCTGCTTTGCATTGATGTAGTCTGGAGAGTTAGAAGCTTTTCTATGGTGAATGCAGCCCAGAAAGATCTTTGCCCAGATCTTGTAGTGCATCTTCAGATCCTTGATTTTGCTTGAAGGCAGCCCAGAAGTGAAAACTTCTCTGTAGAATTCATCCATGTCTATGCGTCTTACAGGAAGATGAGTAACACCATCTACTTCTTCATATCCTATCAGTTTTCGAATCATCTCCTCAGTGAATCAAGAATTCCTTAACCAAATGAGGAAAAACTGGACCAATCAGCCTATCAAAATACTTCACCCATCCTTAAGAAGATACATTTGGACGAAGATCAAAACCGTTCTTCGCAATAGATTCAAAATCCACCATAAACTCGCAAAAAACTTCTAATTTCTCAATAGGTGTAAGAAGAGTTCTCTCTGGTTCTTTGTATGAAACAATACCCATTTCTGATGATGATACCCCAGCCATTGTTGAAGCTAACTTTTGAGACGAAGATGATGAAGTTGCCATTGATGAACTTGTGAGATAAACTGATCTTCTTTTAGGTTTACCGGAGAAGAGAAAACAATGGAGAAGGACAAAATGCATATAGTGTTTGAGAGAGAGTGAAAAGTGTGAGGAGTGTGAGATCGTGGAATATATAGAGATAAAATTAGGGAACAAAAACACAAACAACACTTAGCAATTAATCACATTAATTAAAATAAAAAGAATCAAAAAATAATGATTTCAAGCATTTAATGAGATTTGATAAAAGTGGGGGAAAAACGAGAATTGCAATAATTCAAATAGTACCTCAAACGACACCTCACTTTGTACACTACACCTTTGCAGATTTCATGTGACACGTGTTTGATATATAAGTGTCTCTGAAACTCTTTGGGAAATGAAACATTAGCTAGAATTCAGATCCTCTGAAGCTTGTTCGTTCAGAGTTTGGCAAAGTAAATAAGGTAACAAAAAAAATTACAGATGCAACACTTCAGAATCTAGACATTAATCATTTTTCATCTGAATAAATTTGCTTATGAATAATAATTTTATTCTGGACAAAAATCCATACTAATATTTTTCAGAATAAATTTAAATCTATCTTCAGCAAGGGGTTTTGTAAAAATATCAGCCCATTAATAGTCTGTATCAACAAAATTTAAACTTAAAATTCCCTTCTGAATATAGTCTCTGATGGAATGATGTTTAATTTCTATATGCTTTTCCTTAGAATGTAAAATAGGTTTTTTAGATAGGCAAATAGCAGAAGTATTGTCACAAAAGATAGGAATGTTACTCTCATATATCTGATAGTTTTCTAGATGACTCTTCATCCAGAGCATTTGTGTGCTACAACCAGCAGCAACAATATATTCTGCTTCTGTAGTTGAGAGTGCTATTGTGGGTTGCTTCTTGTTGTACCATGAGATCAGATTGCCTCCCAGAAACTGACAGCTTCCAGAAGTACTTTTGCATTCAACTCTGTCTCCAGCATAATCAGCATCACAGAAGCCTACTAATTTGTATTCATCAGATCTTCTGTAACACAAGCCCACGTTAGTAGTACCTTTCAGATACCTCAGAATTCTCTTAATAGCTGTTAAGTGAGATTCTCTAGGATCTGATTGGAATCTAGCACAAAGACAAACACTGAAGAGAATATCAGGTCTAGAAGCAATCAAGTATAGAAGAGAACCAATCATACCTCTGTAGAGCTTCTGATCTACCTTTTTACTTACCTCTTCTTTTCCTAGAGTGCTAGTTGGATGCATTGGAGTTTTAGCTGACTTACTCTCTGTCATATTGAACTTCTTCAGAAGCTCCTTCACATACTTTGTCTGATGTATGTAAGTGCCTTCTGGAGTTTGATTGACTTGAATTCCCAGAAAGAATCTGAGTTCTCCCATCATGCTCATTTCAAATTCTTCCTGCATAGACTCAGTAAACTCCTCTCCAAGTTTGATATTTGTTGTTCCAAAAATAATATCATCTACATAAATTTGACAGATTGAAATTTCTTTCTTAATTGATTTACAGAAAAGAGTAGTATCAACCTTTCCTCTGATAAAATTATTTTCCAGAAGAAAATTACTCAGCCTCTCATACCAAGCTTTGGGAGCTTATTTTAAGCCATAGAGTGATTTCTTTAATTTAAAAACATGTTATGGAAATTTTTCATTTTCAAATCTAGGAGGTTGATGAACATAAACTTCTTCTTCAATTAAGTCATTTAAGAAAGCACTTTTAACATCCATCTGATAAAGAGTGATGTTATTCTGTGCAGCAAAAGAAATAAGCAAACAAATAGATTCTAACTTTGCCACAGGAGCATATGTCTCTGTGTAATCAATACCTTCTTGCTGACTGTAGCCTTGAGCAACCAGTCTAGCCTTGTTTCTGATGACTTCTCCTTGCTCATTCAGCTTGTTTCTATAAACCCATTTCGTTCCAATAATATTAAATCCTTTTGGTCTTGGAACCAGATCCCAAACATCATTCCTTGTGAATTGATTTAGCTCCTCTTGCATAACAAGTATCCAATCATTGTCTTGTAGAGCTTCATCCACAGAGGTAGGTTCAATAATTGACACTAAACCAAACAATGATGTTCCAGATGATTTGAGAAAGGATCTTGTTCTGATGGGGTCATCCTTCTTTCCAATAATCATTTCCTCTGGGTGAGAAGCTTTGATTCTGGAGGATCCTTTTAGAGTGGGTTCTTCAGAAAGCGTTATGCTTTGCATATGAGCAACCAATGGAGTAGCATTTGGCGTTACTTCTTGTTCTTTAGCTTGAACTTTGTCTGCCTCTGATTCTTCAGAGTCTGTGAGAAGAACTTCTCTATCTGCAGAAATTTCAAACTGCTTTGGCTTTTGATTGCCAAGCTTATCATCAAATCTGACATGAATTGATTCTTCCACAATCTGTGTTTCAGTATTGTATACTCTGTAGCCTTTAGAGCGTTCAGAATATCCAATCATAAAACACTTATGTGCTTTAGAGTCAAACTTGTTCAGATTATCCTTAGTATTTAGAATAAAACAAACACATCCAAAAGGATGGAAATAAGAAATTTTGGGCTTTCTATTCCTCCACAATTCATAAGGAGTCTTCTCTAGAAGAGGTCTTACAAACACTCTGTTCTGAATATAACATGCTGTATTAATTGCTTCTGCCCAAAAGTGTTTAGCCATATTAGTCTCATTGATCATGGTTCTGGCCATTTCTTGCAATGTTCTATTCTTTCATTCTACAACTCCATTCTGTTGAGGAGTTCTAGGACAAGATAAATCATGTGCAATGCCATTTTCTTTAAAATATTTTTCAAATTATTTATTTTCAAATTCACCACCATGATCACTTCTGACTTTGACAATATTAAAATTATTTTCAATTTGAATTTGATTGCAGAAGTCAAAGAATACAGAGTGTGACTCATCCTTGTGTTTTAGGAATTTTACCCATGTCCATCTGCTGTAGTCATCAACAATGACTAATCCATACTTCTTGCCTCTGATGGATGCCGTTTTCACTGGTCCAAACAGATCAATATGAAGTAGCTCTAATGGTCTAGAGGTAGAAACAAAATTTTTAGATTTGAAAGAAGATTTTGAAAATTTTCCTTTCTGACATGCTTCACAAAGAGCATCTGAGTTGAACTTCAACTTAGGAAGTCCTTTGACCAGATTGAGCTTGTTAATCTGAGATATACGTCTCATGCTAACATGACCCAATCTTCTATGCCAGACCCATTGCTCATCATTAACAGACATCAGGCATTTAACATTTTGATTTTTTAGTTCTGAAAGATGTATCTTATAAATGTTGTTCTTCCTTTTCCCATTAAAGATGATTGAACCATCTTTTTGACTAACGGCTTTACAACATTTTTGATTAAAGATTATATCATAACCATTGTCACTTAATTGACTTATGAACAATAGATTATGTGTTAATCCTTCAACAAGCAGAACATTAGAGATAGAAGGGAGGTTACCATTACAAATTGTTCCAGAGCCAATGATTTTTCCCTTTTGGTTTCCTCCAAACTTCATGTCTCCTCCAGATCTAAGTTCCAGGCTTTGGAAAATAGACCTTTTTCCCGTCATATGTCGTGAGCAGCCAGAGTCCAGGTACCATGTATGGTGTCTTAACTTTGCTGCTAAGGACATCTGCAACAAAGATTATTTTATCCTTAGGTACCCATATCTTTTTGGGTCCTCTGGGGTTAGTTGGTCTGAAGTTATGCCTGAACTTATTTCCCTTAAAAACATTTGTGTTCTGACGAAGTTTTGGTTTAATAAAACTTTTTGTGATCTGATCTGTACGTGTATGCTTTATGTCATTTAGGTGACCATGTTTAAAATGAGTGTACAGAGGAGTATAATTGATGATTAGCTTATCAACAGGATTTGGATTTGATTCCTTCCCAGAGGGTGATTCATATCCAATTCCTTTTCTGATGTTCCTGCTAACACCATAGATCATGGAAGCCATTTTGCTTCTGTCTAGGCCTCTGGACAGGAACCTTTGAAAACTATAGTCGTACTCTTCTAAAATATTTTTGGAGCAAGACATAGTATCTGAATCAGACTTTTGTTGAGCTTTTTCTAAATCAGTTTTTATTTGAAATTTATTTGCTTTTAGCTCAGCAATTTCTAATTTCATCTGATCAGTCTCAGATGAAAGATAGCTCTGAAGCTTCTTGTATTTGAGTCTAATCTTACTATAGTTTTCAAACATCTCAGATAAGCTTTCAATTAGCTCAGCTCTGGTAAGATCAGAAAATACCTCTTCTAAATCTGATTCTGATCCAGATTCAAATGTTTCCTCGTGCTCCTCTACGTCAGCCATTAGTGCCATATTTGCACATTCGTCCTCTGACTCTGATGAGGCTTTAGAAGCACCTGAGTCATTCCACGTGGCCATCAGGACTTTCTTCTTTTTCTCAAACTTCTTTCTGGGTTTCTCCTTCTGAAGTTTGGGACATTCATTTTTGTAGTCTCCTGGATCCTTGCACTCATAGTACACAACTTCTTTCTTGCCAGATCTTTTGTGTCCAGAATATTCCCCATGTTGTTCTGGTCTTTTGAAGTTTCTGAACTTCTTTTGTTTATGCTTCCAGAGTTGATTTATCCTTCTGGAAAGTAAAGACAGTTCATCTTCATCTGAGGAAGATTCTCCAAAACTTTCCTCAAGTACCTGAAAAGCTTTATTGTCATATTTTTTATTTGATTTCAAAGCAATAGACTTACCTTTCTTCTGAGGCTCATCTTCTTCCAGCTCTATCTCATGACTTCTTAAGGAACTGATGAGTTCCTCCGAGTGATCTTGTTAAGATCCTTTGACATCTTCAGCGCTGTGATCATGGGTCTCCACTTCTATGGTAGACTTTTGATGATCTTCTTCACATGATCAGAAGTGGAGTATCCTTTGTCAAGGACCTTCAAACCAGCTGTCAGAATCTGGAATCTTGAAAACATGGTTTCCACAGATTCTTCTTCCTCCATCTTGAAGGCTTCATACTTCTGAATAAGCGCAAGAGCCTTTGTATCCTTCACCTGAGAGTTTCCTTCATGTGTCATCTTTAATGACTCAAACATGTCTAACGTTGTTTCTCTATTTGTGATTTTCTCATACTCAGTATGAGATATAACATTTAACAGAATAGTACTAGCTTTGTGATGATTTCTGAAATCTCTCTTCTGTTGATCAGTCATTGACTTTTTGTCAATCTTTTTGCCCTCACCATCAGTGGGGTGAATGTATCCATCAATGACCAAATCCCATAGATTAGCATCATAGCCTAGAAAGAAACTTTCTATTCTATCCTTCCAATAATAAAATTTTTCTCCATCAAACATGGGAGGCTTTGTGCTGATTTTATCTTTATCATCATATTTGTTGTTTAAAGTTGAAGTTTCAGCCATAATAAATCAAGGATAATAGATCAAAGAGTTTTCCAATTGGATATTTTCTCTGTCACCGTTAAGTGGTAGCACTACAGAGCCGGAGCTTTGATACCATCTGAAGGTAGGAAAACACTTAGAGGGGGGGGGGGGGTTGAACAAGGGGTTTTCAAAAACAATTATGACAATAGAAAATAACAAGTTATTTTTATCCTGGTCCGTTTGAACTCAAACTACTCCAGTCCACCCGGCCAAGTTGATTTCGTCTCTCTCAAACGAGGACTTAATCCACTAAATCAAAACCTGATTACAATGATATCACTAAGACAAACTGTCTTAGTCTTCTCAAGAATCCTGACCACAACTTGGTCTCTCAAGGAACTTTTACAAAGATAAAATACAATGTGTTTAAGTGCTTCTAAAAAGCTATTATCACAATTGTGATTTTTACACAAAATGAAGAACAAATAAAACTTATGTGTTTGATGTAGAAAGTTGTTTGATGTACTTGTGTTTTTCTTTGTATGAGTTTCTACGTTGATTGTTTTTCAAATGTTCCTTGGATTGTTTTTTGGAATTCTTTACCTTGAAGTGCTGATGGAGACTTCTTTATATACTCCACTTTCTCAAATAGTGTGTAGATGAAAGTACTGTAGGATGTAGACAGAAAGGACAAATACTTTTCGTCTTGATTTGACATTCCCTTTTTGCCTGAATTCCTGTGCCATACACGAATGAGAAATAGTGTCATTGGTAGACATTGGGTTTATCAACGTATCTTTCTTGAACAATATCTTTTCAAATGAACAGATATGAAAAATAATCTTGCATCAGATCCTCTGATGATGTTCCTTGTTCTTCTTTATCAGAGTCACTCTATCCAGAGTTATGCAGCAAAGTGCTTAGTGTGAATGTTTGATCAGAGTTGACTTGATTCTCAGAGCCTCTGTAGGTTGCAGCGTTGAGTTCTCACAGAGTCTTCTGAATATACTGAATCTTTATACTCTGCGCTCAGAGTCTTCTGTAGATAGCGCTTCAGAGTCTTCTGTAGCTTTGCTCAGAGTCTTTTGTGCTGTGCTTTTTACGCTCAGAGCTTTTCGTTATATAATGTTCAGAGGAATTCTTTTTGTCTTCAGATGAATATCTTTTTTATATCTGAAACAAAAACACTTGAACAAAATTAGAGTATATATTTTCTCTATACAAAATTTCATTAATGTTATCATCAAAACATTGAGATATATTAAGAACCAATCTGTGTTCTAACATTCACCAGACATCACTTAGCAATTGTTCTTCAGATTTTGCTACCAGAAGCTAGCAATTTAGCAACTCTCAAATTGTGCTTAATGTAGAACAGATTCTGGCCATAATATTTACAAGTATTAGAACCTGCACACATGTAGCACACAATTAAACCATTGTTCTTTCAATATTTTGTTATCATCAAAACCCAAGAAAAATATTCCATGAACAAATCTTATTCTAATACATAGGTCCAAAAATAAAACTCCAAGTCAAGCTAAGGATAATAACCGTTAGTCCATAGATTAGAGAACCAAGTTTTTTAGGGTTTTTTCCTTTATTAATGTCATTAAAAGAAAAAGAAATGCTCAAGTGGACAAAGAAAAAAGAAGCATAAACATAAAAAATATGAAATATAATGCTAAAAATAAAGGCATAAAAGTAAAGAGCAAGTAAAGT